>CH002968.1:292176-325639 GCA_000149265.1 Ciona savignyi
ATTGGATAGAATGTGTATATAGTTGCATGGCAATACTAATTCTTGGGTTATACATGACAACACTCAAAAAAATTTTTTATCATTATTAAATTTTTGTCTTTTGCATTTCTATTGCCTGAAACTTGTTATTTCACAACAATTTGATTACCAGTATGATACTGGCAGTTTTATTAAACCTTTGTAACTTTATGTGGGTATAATTTTTTTATAGGTGGCAGGCGGTGGTTCTGCATTTGTGTCCCGCTTGCAAGTAAGTGTTGATGTGCTTTAACTGGTTTTAACTACTTCCTATCCTATTCACATAAAAACACTGATTTTAAACTTAGTAAAACACGTCAATACAAAGGTCATGGGTAAATGCAACAGAATTGAAACTAGACTAATGGCTATTTTGTTGTTTTTTTACCGTGACTGAGTCATTATAAGATAAAATGTATGATCACCGACCTTTTAATATTATGTTGTAGAATATTATATGCTTTACAACCAAAATGACAGCCAGGTTGGCAAAGCCTATACTACGAATACAACCATTTACTAGTTTATTGTTTACCTATGTTTAGTTTTGTTTGCACTTTATGATATTATTTTTGTCTGAATAGATGAACATGGAGTTTTGGCCATTAATATGAGAATTACTTTGAATACACAAGTGTTTCTGTATACGCAGCATACTGTATTGTTTATGTAGGGATATCATACACCATTCATATTAAACTTTAATGTAAGGTTTAACATCCACGTGATTTTTTCCCCTAACTTGCAATATGTCTAATCACTGACTTGTTTTAACTACTGTAGTTTTTCCGTTTTATCCTGTCTCCTTAATTTAAAAGAATTGTTCTATTCTTCTTTATTGTAACGAAGGAGCAAAAAATAAACTAAACTAAACTAAATAAATTTGTAGTAACGTAGATATAAATGTATTGTTATACAAATACAGCTGAACTAAACAGAGATATTGTTTAATAAAGCATACTTTAAAAATGTAGTACGCATTAAAATAATATGTTGGAATTTTTGGTTAAGGCTTTAATGCCCTGATATAGTGATTAATCCATATAAAACCAGTTACTTCTAAACTGCTTAGTTAATTGTGTGTTGTTATGATTGTTTTTTGTATTTACTATGTAGGCTACCCAATATTCTACAGTATTTTATTTAAGCAAACCACTCAATTGATATTTCTTGTTAATGACGGAAAAGTGTAGTTTTCCATTATTTAATACTAGGGCAAAAAATACTGAACAAATTAAACTAAGTGCATTAAAAATGGCTATTTTAAAAATAAAGCACATTGTAATATCTTTGATGGCCTATCTACATCGCCTGGCCACATGCTGTTTATTTGATTGTTTTTAAAAAAAATTATTACAAGGAAAGGTCATTGCCTAATTGCACAAATATTGCCAAAGTTTTTCTGTGATTTGATGAACAACATTGTTTCGAACACTTCTTTTTATTACCATAAAGAAAAGTACATTGATTTTATAATAAGTGCTAGCCAAGGGTCAGAATCAAACTCTTGTGTTGGATAAACTCACCCATGCTCTGTCTAGTGATCTACTAAGGCAAAAAAACATAAATCAGGACTATTAAAAAAAAATTTGGAAAACTTGAAAAAACGGCAAAACGAACAGTCGTTAGAACACGTCTAAAACAAGCAATAAAGTATTAAAATTCTGTAAAATTAGACATGGCCGCTCAACCCAAATAAAAAATTACTAAAAAATAATCAATTGTTTATAAAACAAAAATTACACTATTACACTAAGCCTCGAAGAAAAGTGTGCGGTAAAGAAACCCGTGCAATGGGGAGTCATCTTTAGGAGAAGGGGTGGCCCGGAAAATGGGCCACAGTTAGGGATGCACAATAAAGAATTTCGAATCTTAAAAGGAATATTATAATGTATCATTTGAATGCAGGGCGTACAGCAAGCGATTTGTGATCAACTAATTAGAATTGAAGCTTCAAAACCGAATGCAAGAGTGGCTTTGGTTACTTTTTGTAATGTGGTAAGTTAATCTGTGAATTGACACAACATTTGAATCGGATTTAGCCATTAAACAGTATGGAACCAACTCTAAGTAGACCATTTAAAACAGCATTTTTATTTGATAAAACTAGTAAATGAAAGTAAAAATTTTATCCTGTGTTACGATTTCATTATCAAAGTCACACAATAAAAAAGTTCTGTCACAAACTATTGCCGTTTTGTTAAAAACTCGACCATGATTTACTTTACTTGACCTTAGTTATTAGAATTCGAAGTAGTGACCGATTAAAATCTTTATTTATCGACCCTTTAATCCCATACTGGGACAACACCATGACACATATTTGTTAAGAAGAGATTGGATAAAAGTATCACTTTGTTTAAAACCCAACAATTGAACCAATGTGTCTCCTGTTGCTCTAACCATAACCTGTATATTGTTCTGCTCTGCCAACAATTGAACAGTACAAAAGTGGGGTTAGGATTTTAAATGAAATAACCAATTTAAAAGGCACTCTGTAGGTTTAATTTGTTATTCTACTTGTTGACTTTTCTTTTTGTATGTGCCGATACCTTTTTTTATTTATATTCCTGTGATAACTAACCTTTCACTGCTGATTCTCCAACTTTGTGTGTTTAAACAGTTCAAATTAAAAAAATAAGAGCACAGCATTATAGTGGTGTTTAAGATCATGGTTATACAAGCAAAACCAACACAAATCGTTATGATCTGTGTCCCATCGATGTGGGAATTTGTATTATAGCATTCCCAGCTCCATATTGGCCAACCAGTGTTGCAATTTCCAAAAAAATCCAATTTCTCTAACACATCCACACATCAGGTCCAGGCTTTAGGAGACGGCTCGCCAAATAATGTTAAAAACTTCAGTGATTTTGAACTCTTCGATTTCGACTACTTGTTCAACTTTGGCAGAACTGCCACCCTCCCATCCCCCATCACTGGTACCAGGATACAGCTAAGCAGAGCTATAAACAAGTAAGCCCCATTTCTTCATTCTACCTTCAGATATTTTTAAAACTTTAAAACCCCCACAATGTTATATCAGAGCTTGATTTTTATTGAACACAGCAAAACCAATGCAATTACAGATACAATATTTTGTCTATTTCCTTTAACAGTATCCGATCTGTAAACATTTAATTATGTAAAATCATTTGAACTGGATTTCCCCAATACATTGCTATAATAACAAGGTTAAAACGTGACGTCTTATGTGTTCTTTAGCACAAGGAATTTTCTTATTAAGTTTCCATCAATAAACGTATACAACATGATTTAATACCTTTCATATTGTTGTATTTGTTGCATTCCGTGCTTAAGCTGAAAACTGAACTGTAAAATTCAAAAACGTCATTCTTTTAAAGTAATATAAGAAAAACACAATTAAAGGGGGCAATTTAATATGATTCAATAAACGAAAAGTGCTCACAACATTGGTTTTATACCCATTATAGTGTTTTTACAGGATTTGTGCTACTAATTAAATATTGTTGAAGTACTTGTCAAAATTTTTACTTTTTTTCTTTTAAGATTTAGTTTTTATTTTAAAGAAACGTAACACAGATTGGAAAAAAATGTAAAGCGTGACAGAACATAATGGTTGGTTCATAGTACAGTGCAGTCGGTCTTAAAGCAAGTTAAACTCCACAAAGGAAATCATCAAATTACCTTGTAACTGGAGCTAGGTTAAGGCAGAGAAAACGAATGCTAAGTGGCTTGCACAAAGACACAACCAAATCTCGACGGTTTTAATTCCACTACTTTATGGATAATGTTCTAACATGCTACCAATGAGATACCTGGCGAGATAGATAGATCAAATTGGGGGCATACCATGTATCAGTTGACTTACAAAACACCATTGAAATAGATTTGTTATCAATAAACTAGTTACTTGGTTTATTATTTGTTATATTATATCATGTTCTGCAGTTTAAAGGCAAGTGGTGGAACAGCGCTGGGGCCAGCTCTACTGTACTCCACTGCCCTTGCCTCCCAACGACCTGGATCGCAGGTGCTGGTCTTCATTTATCTTTCGTTTTAAAATTGGTGCTCCATTGTTATTTATGGCGATGCAGGAGAATGTGGAAGTCGGTGAATCAGGATAACGCATGCACATACTGGGATTGCTTGTTGAAATGGAGTGAATGTATACGATATAGGACAGAAATAGGATATTCATGTTAACCCTGTGAATGGGAAAACCAAGGGGGCTAGCACACAGCTAATTGTCAGATCACCCTGCGTCTACCGTCGGGTTACCTAAGCTATTGTAGTGTGTTGTGTATGATTCATATGTTCCTTTAATTTAGTAGAACCCATTAATCCGCTGAATTCATAAAATGTCGTTAAGTGCATTTCCCAAGAACAAAATTGACTAGCCAGTGACCAGATTGAAAGGCGACGCACTAATCAATCGGACATGATGTACAAACTTGTGAGAAGAATCCTTTGATAGAAAGAAAGCTATCAGAGTCAACGCATGGAACAAATCATCCTTAAAATAATTTAACAATATTGATTTAAAAAACACATGCTTTGTTTGGTAAAGTCGTAAGTTCTGCTATTTGACTATTAAAACACTACTTTCTTCAGGTGATAGTATGTACAGATGGACGGGCAAATGTTGGACTCGGGAGTTTGGAGACCGAGGATGCGTATCAGATGTGTCATTACTTCTATGGACAAACCACAGACGCTGCTATAAAACACGGGTGCGTTTTTCTGGTAAAAAGATTTGAATAATAATTAAATGTAAAATTCATTTGGATTCTACCAATTCAAAATGAACTGCTCTTAGTGGAACAAAATTACTTTTATTTAGACATTGGTTTTAAAACTGTAGATAAGGCAGTGAAGTTCTAAGAAAATTGTGATATCCTTTACGAAGGATCCGTCAGGAGAAAACTAAAAGGAGGAAAGGAGGAAACTGCACAATAAAATAAAGATTAGGGCATTAGAGTTAGTTTTAAACATGTGGTTCGAGTTATGGTTAGTTTTGGGGTTAAAGTTAGTATAAGGCTAGGGTTAAAATAAGTTTCCATAGTTTTAGTAAGCAGTTTCCCTCTTTTCGTGTTTTCCTCCTTCCCTCCTTTTAGTGTTGCCCTATCCATTATGAAGTCACATTTTGCAGCATGCCACATAATGTAATGTTTCCTGCCGGTATTGTTTGTTGATATATTGTAACTTACAAATTCACTGCATAAAAACGATTCCTATCTATCTTTCCCAGTGTGATTGTGTCCATGATGAGTATTGGTGGGACCGACTGTAGATTGGTGGAGGTGGGGAAAGTGGCCAACACAACTGCTGGCAAGGTGGGTGCTACCAACTTGACTGTGTATTCTACATGCGCATATATTAAAGTACTTTATATCAGTGCTCCACAACTTTTTTTTCACTCGAGGCACATTTTCAAACTTACTTAATTTGACGTCACATTGCAGTCAAAATTATACAATGTGAGGTCTTCTGACAAGCTGTAAACATTTAATGTTATATAAAATGAAGTGTCTAATAGCCTTAATTATCAAATTTTAAAAACTATTTTTTTGCTTGATAAAAGTGTGTTTAAAAAATTATTATTATTTTCCCGCGGCACACCTAGAATTGTCTTGCGGCATGGTAGTGCGTCCCAGTACACTGGGTGCGAAGCACTGCTCTATATAATACTCAAGGTTCTTTCCATAGAAGTAAAATAAAAGGCATTAACACTCAAAATGCCCATTGTCTACTAAGAAGTTTCCAGAGCTACGGCAGTGTGTTCATTCATAGATACACCCATAATTTTGAAACTTCCAATCTAATCCAGTAGGTTGCAGCAACATCTGATAAATGTCTCACAAGACACAACATTACAGTGTAGAGGTCAGGATGTAGACTTGAGTGGTATTCACATATAACTGCGGTGTTAAACTGCCTAACCTTTATGCTTTGTGGGTTTACGAAATAACTATATAACACGGTGGTTTTACACTAACTTGTCCAGCATTCCCAATTACTAATTAGACGAACAGATGGTTGATTGAAAATTCTTTTGCTGTAATGTTTACTTAGCTCTTTGGTGATACAAGTGCAAATATTGGATTTTTCTCGATCCTATTCAAACAGATTGGTGAAAATTTATTGTAACGAATACTAAACATATAGTCTGGTTGCTGTAGAGATTGTATTAAGTTTGTGTTCTGAAATACTAATTTTTCAATTCTGGGGATATAAATGGGCATCTTAACTCCTATTTCATCTTTAGGTGAGCATCGTGGACTTAGAAAACATCTCCCAAAGTTTCCATGACATTTTATCTGAATCCGTGCTCGCTACTCAAGTTAGTGTGGAACTCAGCACCCACAAGCACTTGTGAGTGAATTTTGAAGTCAGTTCAAAATTGTAAAACATTGAAACTTAAAAAAATCGAAATCTTTAAGCTTTTCACAATGACTAAGTGTTTTTTTGTTTAATGTTTATTCAAATTTATTTCAATTTGTTTATTTTTCTAATTGTTTACCGATGACAAATAGGTTATCAAGTTACATGTTGCTCAGCCTAATATAGTACAGAAAATGTTGCCTCTTGGCATTTAGGGTAACTTTGCCATCTGTACCCTTTACCGATAATTTACCAAGTATCCCACAGACGGTGCCAAAATAACATAACTACCTCATAGATTCCTGCAAAATCGAAAGGAAGTGACAGGTTGCAACATTGATCAGTTTGTGGGCAACATAACCAATCAATCAGAGATCACTTTCAGATATGGTATAAATAAACAAGGTACTTTTTAATTGTGAACTGGTTGCATAATTTAACTTAAATCAATGTATCAAGTTTGTTTTGTTTTTGTAAGTACCCATCAGTTTGCTTAAACTTACCCGTACTTGTATTTTTCCTTTTCGTGTTGTCTTAACTTTGTCCAGCTAATATGCTCAAGCGGTAAGAGCATCAGTAGTTTTAACAACTAAAAGGTTTCATGACTGAAACAAGCTGCTGATTAGATTTGTATTCCTGCAACTACGCTCCTAACAGACTTGGCCAAAACCCAGAGGAATATTGGGTTATAAAAGTAAAGGAACGTTTAATCCAAAATATAACATACTACAATACTTAGTGTCTGCATTAAAAGGTTTAAGTTACAACACAAACTTAACTAACATCAACGCAAAATCAACAAAGGGAAATTTAAATAGAAGCGGTAAGCTGTATAGCACCATAAGTGTACAAATAAATAAATACAAGAGAATTAATAAAAACATATAGTTGCATAACTGTTTTTAATTGTATTTTGTAAATTAACAAGCAAAAAGGGCGAAAAATAAAACACTTCCAATAATACTTTCAACGAATACACACCTTAAACTCGCTTTTTACAGAATTACAGGGAATTCCCCCACCCCAAAGAGCCCCCTTCCAGCTACGGATAAAATATCGGTCACCATCGGGCAGTATATGTATGAGGGTTTTGACCCAAGATCGACCGGTCACTGAAAGCAGGATGATAGCAGAGATGGATATGAACCCAGCTGTTATTGGTGAGTAAATATCTTAGGGCTGTATGATGATGGTATGTAGTAGGTGAACATATGTACAATAAACTGCAACTGCTTCTTACATGGTTGGCGCGCACAAGATCATCTTATGAGTGTCTGTATGAAAACCCCCTTCTATTTTTCCATCCACAGCAATAAAACATGATTTTCCTATCCTACATTATGTTAACTTATTGCTGTAACATGTGTGCGCAAACAAAAGAACAAAGGGTAATTCTGGAAAGCAATTTTAAAATTATGGTATTGTGAATAACTTATCATCAGAAAAAACTATCAGAAAAATGGACTGTGTAACAAACTTTAGCATGCAGAATTATATTACCCAAGCTCTTTTTGCCTTATATTGGACACCAATAAGTTTAAGCCATTACGTTAAGCCGACGGTGGGCGCGAGGTGATATGATGATTGCCCGTGTGTTAACCCCCTTGGTTTTTCCATTTATAGGAATAAACATGAATATTCTATCCTATCCTATGCATTCCACCAAGGTTGACGAAACCCACTTCACCCCCAGGTACCTTCGCCACACAATACGCTGCACAACTCGCATTGGATGGGGAAGTGGATGAGGCAAAGGAACTGACACAAGCTCACAAGGATTTGATCGGACGGGGCATGTAAGTGGGTGATATGTTTACCACCGGAATGGGATAATCAATGTGGTGCTGTAACATGGGCAGGCGTATTACCAACCGTGGCATTACCAGAGCTATTGCAGTGTGTTAATTTTGATATTGCTACTTTTTTTACCTGAATAATCAACTGTTCACACAGAATCCACAAAGTTTTTTGCCCTACAAGTGATGAGCCCATCCTGGGTTCGAAACTAAGCTCGGTATAAAAAACACAAAAAAAACTAAGAATTAAATCAGGGGTGGGCAACATACGGCTCGCAGGCCGGGTCCGGCCCGTGAAGGGATTCCGACCGGCCCCCAGACTGTATCTAACAATAACCTGTAACATGGCCCTGGTCCGGCCCGCTGTCTGTATCCAACCACACACTAATGTAGTCCGACGTATCATTCCTATAAGTTGGCTATCGCTCTACTCTTACCGCACTGTTATTGCGAGTTGGTGAAATAAACAATTGCCTTAGTGAACAAACAATTGGGTTAGCACATGGAAACTGTGGCAATAATTTAGTGAATAAATATGTGGTTAAGTTATTGAATATTATTTATCTAATAATCCGGCCCACCAAGAACTTAATTTTTCCACATCTGGCCCGCCAACTAGAAAAGTTGCCCACCCCTGAATTAAATTATAAACAAGTATTCTACTAATATGCTAAATGACCTCGCTAGCTTTGGATCCAAGCGATGTCTGTAAAGCTGGTTGCCTGTGTAAGCAAGCCACCAAACCCCTGATCTATGATCCATATGACTACCTCCAAATTTGCAGGAATCTGAAAAGTCAGGCAGCGGGAGCAAAAGCACAATCGGAGCAAATTTATGAGTCGGTCCAGAAAAGAATGGACAACATCACCGAGGAATTAGCAAAGGTAATATTAAGATGATACAAGAGGGATAATACATAGTGCTTGTGCATTATGTTGGACACCTAATTACATGTTAATTTATTCAAATTTTTATTCTGCTTACAAACCAGTACTTTAACTTGATTAAGGAAACGCAATTAACCATGAGAATTTTGATCTGAGGTAATCTGACAAAGCTCAAGTGATAAATTTTGTTTATTTCCATTTATAAGTGATACACATTGACACCTTCACCAGGATAAATTGATCTGATCCTCAGGTTGACACCTCCTCTTCATATGGCTCGATAGAGGAGGAAGAGTCGTATGAAGATGTGAATGTTGATCAATCGCTGGGTGATGACGAGGTTTATGAGAGATTGCCGCACCAAGCTGTTGGACCTCACTCCACCAATGTAAGTCACTTGAGATTGTGTTAACCATAAGTCGAATGGCTTCATGACAAACTGGAATATTTAAGTAAAAAAAATTGTCCCGTCTTTATAACTCTGTTTGACAGATTAGTCTGGTGGATTCAGCTGAAATCTTGCAGGTTCAAAACTTGTCAGTTGTATCCTTGGACAAGGCACTTTATGGTCATTGCCTGAACCCAGTGGATTAATGGGTTTTACTAAATTAAAATAATATGTCATACACAACGCACTGAAATAGCTCCGATGACCCGAACGTGGGCGCGATGTGATCTGACGATTGCCCGTGTGTTAACCCCCTTGGTTTTCTCATTTACAAGGATAAACATGAATATCCTATTCTTTGTCATATTTGCCCTTGCACAAAGTAATCTGATAATTGCCTCTGTAATAACTTTCGTTTCTCATTCCCAAAGATAGAACTTGAAAAAATCTTAACCAAATCAAATAATTCAAGGAATAAATAAAAAAATTAAATGTTTACTTATTTTAATAGCTTGGGCGATTTGACTAACATTTTCCTTGATATTGATAGAAAATTCTGAAATTTAACTTGAAATTTATCAATTAAACAAAGGCCAATGGTCAGATGTTTATTCTGTTTGTTTTTTTAAAACCAGTTTTTACCATGCATGTGGTACAAAATAATAATATAAATAATAAAAATATTAATAATAATATTTTGGTGACACTTAAAAATTAATCAGTCTTCGCATTGACTATAATGATTAGTGTTTATTTTTTGATTCATTTGGTTGATTAGTTTCAGTGGTGCATGTTTTCCACCACATATCGTCTTCGCCAAACCTATTCTACATGGTCTACTGTGCACAAATCAGTGTTTGTAAGATATTCAGTCACACAACCTCTCAACCATGTTGTCCCCAGTTGCCTCCTGCACTGCCACCTAGAGGATACCAGGCAGGGAAGAGCAAATCCACATCTAGTATAACCAGCATGCTCACCAAAAAAATCCCTAAGGCAATCAAGATAAAGAAGGTAAGCTTTGATTTCACAATATTGTTTCACACTATTTCTTCTAAGCTACATTCATAGTAATATGATTTAACTTATCTTTTTATTGGCACTTCATGACATAACCACCAATGCCTCACTTCACCTATGCTTCATAAATTATATTTCCACTTTGACTGATTGTTTTTCTTCTTACTCATTGTATAGATCAACAGGCCATGCAATAAACATTCTTCCAGCTCTAAATTCTTAAGAATTTGTCACTCCCCTTTGCAATTTTGTGTTTAAAGCTGAATTTGAAAACACCTTGCATGATCCAGATTGAATATTCTGCAGACTATATAATATGTGTATTTTAACGTTGTTTAACGATATCTGTGATTTTCGCTTAACCTATCTTATTTTCGGGGTAAAATACTTCCGTATTTTCTTACCCATGGATTAAATCCAAGTCATACGATATCACCCTTAGTTGGCCTGCTCTTTTTCCTACCTTACTGAAACAAACACTCCCATGTTTAAACATATAATCAACCATGCAAATTGCAAGTTGTATCCTAATTAAACTTAGCATGTTTGTCAGAGCAAAAAAACTTTGAAAAAAAGCCAATATTAAACATAGAATAAATCACTTTATGAAAATCTCCAAAGGAACTACGTTATATTGGCTCTAAGTTTTATTTATTAAAAGTAACATAGAAATTCATTGGTTATGCTTCGAAGTTGTATCATATTTTCTCACAGAAAAAGAAAGCGACACCAGAAAACTACAAGGACGAAGTGGCTCAGAAAATGTTTTCATTCTCCAAGTTGTCAAGCAAATCTTTCATGCCAACCTTGGCATCATAAACTTAAATGGATTAATTCTATTTATTTATAGCTTAACAGACAACCTTTCTTTAATTCCTTACTATTCATCCAATCATTAAATCCACATTTCCGAAGTTAAGTTCATGTTTTTGTAAACAAGTATATTCCCAATCATGATCACGTTACAACAAATATATTTACAACCTGTTTAAGCCAATCTGCGCAGATTAAATAATCCGATAGGTTTATTTTATTGTTTTCTTACCATCAAACTTCAGACAATGCACACTACCGTTTACATCAACATATTGTTCATATTAGTTTCCTCTCTTTCCTTGTAGAGTGCCTATTCTTTGACTATTCTTTCATGCTTTTTGGCAAACAGCATCACTTTGAAGTCACTATCCTTCTAACAAGCTAGGAGTTTCAGATATTTGGGATTCCAACATTAGGTTCACAATGGGTTGAGTATACGATTCACCCGCATTGTGTGTGTAAGTTAGTGTGTTGCTTTTCATCCGTAATGTTGTAATATGGACTCATATATGTAGTGTGGGGTATCTATCCCTGCACTAAGTAAAGGTGTATCAACTAAAAGACCGTCTCCGTCTAATACGACATAGTGTAATGGCTCCGATAACCTGACATCACTCCTAGGTAATCTGAGGTTTGCTTTTGTGATAACGCCCTTGTGTTTTCCCTTTACGAGTATAAAACACTATTAACTTATTGTAATTATTAAATTATTTTAACATAGCAATATTTTTGTAGAACTTACATATCTAACACCTGACTCTGGCATAAATGCCAACATAATTCAAATTACCATTTCCTTACTAATAAGTGCTGCGTTGTGTTTTAATTATTCCGATCTGAAATTGTAATTGGTTTCTAATTTACCTGATGGTTGCTGAGAATTAAATGGTGAAAGCTTTCGTATATTTAGGTTGGTTTATTTTTTGTTTTTACGACCTTTGAAAAAATGATACTCTTACCATGCTGTGGTGTATGTGGTACTCGATGTAATGTATGTGGTACTTTTGCACTTCTTAAACTTGAGCGGTACTTTTAGGTATTCAAAACAAACCGTACTTTTGTCTTAATATATCTCAGAACGAGAAGATAAACCATTAATTATTCAGTATTGTGTTCAGTTTTACACATAACCTGCTTGGCCTTTTGCAAATATCTTTGGTTCAATGATTTTAATTAACTATAAACGCACAGTACGCTAAGCCATACACAAACATTTTTATATCTCTTTTTTCTGTGAAAACCACACGCCTAACCTGCTTAATCATTTTGTACAAGTTTTATAGCTTTTCACTACGTGCGATTGGTGTTTTAATCTACTTTATTACCGTATGTTTTGTGCGTTACTGAGTTTTAGTAGACATGCGTTAAATCGTACCTATTGATAACATATGGCATACGTCGATGGTTGTTGCTTTATATATTCGCCTAATCTTCAATGTAAGTTCCTAACGTGTATCGTCTTTTTAATTTCTAAGTAATTTTTATAATAAATACTTGAGATTATTTGCCTGTTTCCTTCTGCTGTAGAAATAAGAAGAGCATTATTTTGTTTGTCTGGTTGGCTGAGTGTTAGCGCGTTTTGCCAGACCGTCAATACGAAGTAGTAACGAAAGTCGCTATCTTTGTCCTGCCGGTTGGTCTAACGGTTAAATGCGTCGCCTTTCAATCGAAAGGTTGTAGGTGCGAAACTGGTCGCTAGCTAGTCGGCTGTGTCATTGGGCAAGGCACTTTACGGACATTGCCTGAACGGATTAATGGGTTCTACAAAATTGAAGGAACGTGTCTATCATATACAACACACTGCAATAGCTCCGGTAACCCGACGATGGGCGCGAGGTGATCTGACGATTGATCGTGTGATAACCCCTTTGGTTTTCCCATTCACGGGGATAAAGATGAATATCCTATCCTATCTAGTTGTTTGTGCCCTTACGTAATAAGCTTTATAACACCAATCTTCCCAGGTATCGTTCTCGCGAAAAAACGTCGGGTTTCCGGAGCTATGCATTTCAGTGTGTCGTATATTGTTGAGACCTTTCAGTTTCACAAGGACACATACTACCAGCTAGCGACGAGTTTCGTTCCTGCAACCATTCGGCAGATAGGTCACGCACTAATCTACCAAGGTATTTAATACACGGTACACTGAAATATATCCGACAACCTGGGTTTGGGCACATGGTATTCTGGAAATTGTGCCATCCTACTCGCAAATTGGCCAGAATACCACATGTCCACACAATCGAGTTCAACTAAATATACAAATATTGCAGTATATTGATTGGCAAATGATGCTTGTAGATGGGGGAGATATAATAAATTAAAACGACCATATGGGCACTAGATAATTTAATTATTGCCCGTATTAGAACGCCACCCTTGGAACGGTCGTGTGGCCTAATTGTTAACGTGTCCGATTGTATACCAAATACGGTCTAATGGACACGAGCCCATCATGGAATCGAAACTGAGCCCAGTAAAAAAAAGAACAGTCCCATTCGTTTCTCACTCTCGAGGATAAAGCATGAATATCTTGACCTATCAATTTTTATCATGGCGGGATAGGTAGCGATGCTGGTATGTTATGTGCTGTTTCTTTACACAACGTTGCAAATTAATGCAATTAAAGAAGTATTCACACAACCGCACGTGCTGCGACGTGTTTGATTACCATGGCCCGTTGTATTCTTACATCGACTCAAGGCTACGCGGGTTTAAACAGTTGCATGGATCACAGCAGGGTTTTATCGTCACCATATAGGCCCTCAGACGATACGGTTATGCACGAATGCACTGTTGATGCGATTGGTTGATCACAGTGTATACGAACACTGAATCAGCCCAATGATACCAAGTTAACCATGCAAGCACAAAAGGTGAAGGGTCCTGCTCATCCGTATATCCTTTTTTATTCTTATGGGATGGGGACATCCATTTAGGATGAAAGTTTATATTAGATGCTGGCGATTATATTAAATGGCGGTTGGTTTGCCATCATAATTTTTCACGCAAAAATTTGATCCCATGATAACTGGATTCGTCACGTGGTCCCTTGTTTACCGCAACTTTGATCAAACATGTAGTTCGGTCATACATCCTGATGTGAATATGTTCATCTATTTTTCCCATTTAAACAGGTTATTTATATTATTATAATTTTTTAGTGGGACATTTTAACCTGCTTGTTTTACATAATTAGATAAGAGTTTTAGATTAGGCAATGACAGAATATATACGAATTACATTGGCACTTATTCTTAATGTTGTTTTAAAGGTTTTATTCACGCGCAGTGACCTGTTCTCGGGAGTTTCATAATTTACTTTACCTGTCCGGGGTTTCTTTTTAGCGTCGAATGACTGGGACTCAAACCCCAAATCTTTATATAGGTTTCCGTTTTCGTTCTTTTTCCAAATGAAGTTGTTTCGTAATGGATGACGTTTGGTGGTATGACCTATAGACCAGATGTGGCCCGTCCTCTTACGTGTGGGACCCGTCTTAGGTGTCTAACCCATCCCTTCTATTACTATTTTCTAACTACGTATTAGTTAGTACGTGAATAACGCAAATCACACGCTCGGATTAGGTGTATGCGTCATCTTTATCTTGGTGGTTCAAAATTTATTTGGTATGATTAATATATGATTACTGTGAAAAATGTGGAGAAAGTGCATTGGGATGTTTGTGACTGCTGTCAACTGCCCACGATCGATTTTTTTATGCGTGAAGCTTTAAACTTGTAATGTGTGGTCACTGGTTAATATGTCAGCTATTACGGTATGTTTGGGTTCAGTGACACCCAGGAAGCGGTTTGCCAAAGGACTCACCAACACAGAAACATGTTGGATGAAGATTGAATAAAATACTTGTCCAACCACATCTTTCCACCCTCGACGATCGACAGATTTGGTATTTTAAAACCCTACGTTACGCTTGATTTATCTCTAAACATTCCAGCTTTGGTCGAAACTGCAGTTTTAAACAAATCTTTCTATCTTTCCACGTCAACTTTGGTAGAAATCCTGCCGTTTTAAACCGCATGCTATGTTTATTGGAACTATGGCATTTGTATTAAAAATTTACAATGCGATAAAAGTGAAGCATTGCATTCATTGCCAATATGGCTGCTGTGTGACTGTTACTAAAATCCCAAAGATACGCTTCTAAACATTTATCGCAACTCCGGATTTTATGTCTGGTGTGTCCAATAATATTTACACTCCCGGAATGCTCGGGCTAACAATGGTGAAAGCCTAATTGCCATATGATTAATCGACTGTTAAGAATGGGAGATTATGTGGAAAACTATGGTAGGGAGCAAGCTTTTAATTTAAATATATATTAGTTCTTATGTAGGTATGAGTGAAAATTCCGTATTTTTGTAAATTTTTACAAATTCATTTCGTAAATGCAAATATATTTCGCGTAATTACCCCTTGCTGTGTTTAAACCCTGCACTTCTCAACTAAATCAAGTCATCCGCAACGAAACCCCATTGTGGAACTGGTATTTCACGTGTTACGTCATTGAGGAAAAACGTCAGAGAAAAATCATCTGATTGTTGACTGGGCTTACGTGACTTCTGAGCTTCCTAGGCGAGTGCATCGTCATTCCCCCTTTTTTAAACATGTATCAGTTGGTTTGCAACCAGGAACGCGTGACCCAGGGTTTACGAGGCGCGCATATCTCTGTTCAGAACCTTGCCTTCAACAATTATCGACTTTTTCTACCGGTACCTGTTAGGGCAAACACGTGTAATGAATTCAGCAACATATTAATATATCTAGCAGACACAACACGTTTGTAGGAATAAAAGTAAACAAATGTCAATCGTTTTTACTCTTCTGCGAAAGATCAATAATCTAATGGGCCTCAAACACTTCAGTTAGGAACGCAAAACCAAAAGTTAAGTTACCTTCAGTAAACAGAAACATTTATTTTTGGTTTAAAAATTTAAGCAAAGAGGGACCTGGCAAACGACCGTCGTTAAAGTTTTTTTATGCGGTTTATATTGTATATAGATTTTTACAAAGTTTTGAAACTGATCGATCGATAGTCTGTATTTTGTAAAGCAACGTAAACCGCATTCACAACATGCCACTCCTTCTCACATCAATAGGGGAGCCTGACGCACTGGCATATTTGGTCAATGTTAGTCGCCTCACGCTCTTGGAACGTGGACACACACTTTTCTTACCTCTACAAAGTAAACGTATCTTGACACAACCTGGTAATGCGTGCATTTCAGTAACATAAATGCATAGCTGCCGTACCAGTACCCAGGTGTGGCGTATTTAAATTCTCATCACAGGCATGTAAAACCATAATTTTATGTGCGTGCGTCATTTTTTGAGAAGGACGCATACGTAAAAGTATTCGTTTAATCATTGTACAAATAACAATACATTGCTTGCAAATATGCCGAATTCGTCGTTTGCCGCCCACGCCTTGGCGTGATGGGTATAGGCTTGGGTGACCAGGGGCGACCAAGCGTACGAGCACGGCTTGCGTGGCACAACTAAAAAAAATGAGTTTTTTCAAGTTAAAGTGGCATTCAATATTGCGTAAGGGAGAAACTCCAACTGAAAGAAGCCCACACCCAAATATTACGCCGATGAGTTTCAACCAGGTTTCAATGACTCTGTTTTTAGAAGAAATTGTCCTTTAGAAAAAGTATTTTACTGGAACTGCGTGGATAAGAATAGTTTTTTTACGTATGTAATTTTTTTATTTTAACCTAAGAATTGCCGAACTGGCAAAAGAATATTGATATAATACAGGGCATGTTGTAGCCAGGTGGTGTTTTTTAATTAATTTTGAATTTAATAATGCGATTTTTTCTTAGAATTCAATTTATTGAAGAAATAACTTTCACATATATAAAGCCAATTTATAACCAATATTAATAAAGTTACGCAATAACGGTTATGTAAACAACATCGGTCCAGATCTTTCTTGCTAGTGGACTTTAAATAGCTTTAACCATTGAAAGTCAGTTCGATTTTGTTTCTTTTTCGCCGAGTAACAATAAAGGTACAATGATGTTCTTCAGAACAATGATGATCTTACTCAGACGTCATGATTTATGAGTTGACAGATTAAAAAACCAATATATTGTAACAATGGATTGTTAGCGTTTTCATTACGCTGCCCAGTTAAATTGAATATAGTAGGCTATTCGCAGATATTAGGTAGAATGTGTTTTCACGTCCCGAGTGTTTGATCGAATATCTTGAAATATGCATGCTGTTGTCAGGCATTTTTTCTCGTATCTATGATAATAATCAAGAATTTTTAGTTAGATTCCGAATTAAAACAGGTTATGCATTCTGTTTCAAGAAAAGTGGACGTTAAATTTTAAAACGTCAATATATAAAAAAAAGTTAATATAATTACAGAATCACGCCTTGTGCACGCGAATACGCGAATAATATTTTAGTTTTGGGTTATAAGACACTAAAGGCTATTAAGATTCTTATTCTGACATAAAAATAATTTTTTGTTTAGTTTATTTATTTTTTGCCCCAATATTAAATAATTGCAAACGAATCAAATCACGGCACAGGAAAACGCGAAAAGACGGCAAAACGAACAGTCGTTAAAACACGTCATTTGAAAGAAAATGAATGAAACTAAATAAACCTAAAATAATTTAAACAAATGTAATGATTCATACAATTACAATTAAATCCAAAATATTAGTCTGGTTAACCCAGTTAGTGCCTCCAAACACTGTAATTCATATCTCATGTAAACCTGCGTGTGGTCTGTATCTGCAATAACTGAATAGAAGCAATTATATTATAGCCTATTCATCCATAAACCAACTGCACCTGATCTAACGCCGCGCTATTTAACCTATCGGCCCCTCACATATTACTTATTACTCGCCAACTAACATTATCACATAAAACTTTTAAAATCAATTTAAGTTTACTAAATTCCAATTTATTTTGTCAGCTTTATAGATTTTCGCCCAAAGCCACATAATGTGGTTAAAACTTGTTTTTTGTTTGGTTTGTTTAGTTATTTCTGCCCGTGGACAGCCAGATGTGACCGCTTACACAGTTGTTGGTAAGTGTGTTTCATTGCAATTATCTATTTATTAAACTGTTTTATTGATTGTACGAAAATATACGAGGTCGGGTTTATTTTCCTTGCCTCGGGTAAAAGGTGAATCTGCAAGTACAAATGGGAGTCTTGCAAAAAAATGAAGTAGATTCCCGTTACTATAAATAAAGGAAACCTAGTCTGGGGAAAAGAACAATAGCGAAACACTCAAAATTTGCATTCTGCTGAGCTTGCTTATTGTGACGATTCGTCCTGGTTCGAACTTTGGTTGAATAGTCATAACTGACTACTGATTCTTCAAGCGACATTCTTCCTAAGAAATCGACTGAATACCGTTTTAGAAATGCATCGAACGGTGCGAACTAAAACAATGTTTTTGAATGTAATACGGCATAGGCAATATTGATTTACGAAAAATTACAAAACATAGTGTTTTGGCAATAGTGATTAAAAAAAGGGAAAATACCCTTATCTTGGTATAAACATGTTAGCTTAATAAATCAGTTTGAAACAATACTTTAAAAACTCTTAAATATCGAATGTTTCGATATTACCATCATCGATACATATATGTGTGCATGATAGGAGTGATGATATTCTTTAGGTGAGCATAAATATCTAGTTTAACCAGGTAACAAAACCGTGTATATTGGAAAAAAACTTACGGATTGGTCAATTAGACCAAATAAAACTCATTTATAAAACCATTTGTTAATAATGTTGTTTTCACTCTCTATTTCGATTTGCAGTTGCGGCCACAGCACTGCGTTGCACACATGTCTGGTCACGATAGAACGATCTCATTGTTGTTCAACAGACCAACATTTAATTTGTTATGTGTTAGTAATTAGTAAGCCTACGCAAAATCGAGATAAAATGGATCGGCTGCTTGTTTAGTTTAGTTTATTTTTTTCCCACGATGAAAACATAAATCAGGATTATTAAAAAAAATGGAAAACGGGAAAAAACGGCACAACGACAGTCGTTAGAACACGTCTAAACACAAGCAGTAATTTATTAAAATTCGGTAAAATTAGACGTGGCCGCTAAACCCAAATAAAGAAAAAAAATATATATATTAAAAAGTAATTAATTGTTTTAAAAGAAAAATTACACTAAGCCTTGAAGAAAAGTGTTCGGTAAAGACACCCGTGCAATGGGGGAGTCGTCTTTAGGAGAAGGGGTGACCCGGAAAGTGTGGGTCACAGTGGAAAAAGAAAAACCCCAAAAATGAAATTCCACTAAAAAATTTACTGTATTTTACCACATTTGCTCTTTTATCTTACATAAATTAAAATATTGCAGGTGCGTTCACGTGTAACGACACAGCTTTGTTGGAACGGATAGTAATTAACTCGGCGTGCGGCACTCTACTGTCACCCTGCTTTCCCGACAGTTACACGGAAGAAATCGACGGAGGGGTAAAACTCTTTGACGTCAATTATATTCACTCACAAGCTGGCCGAACAGTGGCGGGTGAGTTGAATTTCGTTAATATTGCGAATTGATGAAGTGAGCCGTTGGTTAAACCATTGGGTTAAAGTCATCCACTCATATACAGTCAGCAAGTGTTATCGCAACTGAACGATGAAACGGCCCGCCTGTTAGTCGGTTGTGTGACAAAGTAAGACACTAATAAATTGACACTGAATGGAAATCTGGTGATTTTAATGAATTTACCAAAAACTGTAACAATGTCTCTGTCGTTTTTAACACCCTGCAATAGCTTCGGTAATTCGACGGGATAAACTCAATGAAACAATCGTAATGTGTTAAAATTAATAGGACACATTTGAATATTTTTGCCCCGACTTATTTGT
Organism: Ciona savignyi; assembly: GCA_000149265.1. Classification (NCBI taxonomy): domain Eukaryota; kingdom Metazoa; phylum Chordata; class Ascidiacea; order Phlebobranchia; family Cionidae; genus Ciona; species Ciona savignyi. The sequence continues at coordinate 312,357 of CH002968.1, forward strand.
GCCCTTTCACAGTTGTTTATTTGTTAAGAAAGTGGCTGGTTTTGTCAGTAATAATTTGACCTATAACCTCAATGCTCGACCGTACGCCGGTTAAAACCATACGTTTACTTTTTACCATGTTAAGTTTCGATTCCATGTTGGGCTCGTCAAGTACTTTTTATACATAGAACTGACATATATATTGTTTGCATTAACCATTCGACCAAACGACTGTACAACTAAACTTTTTAGGCTTCACGCACACAACCGAATTTCTATATCAATGAAAATAAGTATATAAATAGGGAAAGCACCTTTGTTAAATGTAACTTTTTAACCTAAAATAAAATAATATAAAGATAACGTACATTTACCACTACAGTTTTAAAAAACATGATTATCATACACTAGACCTAAATCACTGAACATTCACTAGTTGGCAAGAACACCATTCTCTCCATCATTCCTATTGCATCTGTTCACATACACATAGTGTACACTGCATGATTCCAGTGATTTAGTGGGTTGAAAAGATGCCAATTTATCTCAGTCAAATAAAACAGTTTACCATACCTCTGGTGACCCCACTAGGTAAAAGGTAAAAAGACGATTTCCAAAGCAAAATCGTGGAACCAGACATTAACCACTAACTTGGCCTATTGGACTGAAATAGGTGGAAACTTTGTTATTACCGTCAGTTTCTACATTGTGTATTTAAATTTATCCGATTTATAATAATCTTTGGTGCAGGTTACCAACTGACGTTTAATGAATTTATTACAAACCGAATCGGAATGGTGGCAGGAGGGATTATATACATCGGACCAACTGCTACAACAAACCCCACAACTAAAATTACTGAAGCTTCCCGGTTTGTATTCATCAATATATGCAGTGTTGTAAGGCGCCAGTGATTTGTATTGTGAATTGTGTAATAGTCAGATAATTGGCAACAAAGACAGTGATATAATGCAGTCCTTTAATTGATTGAATTAAATAATCTTAAGGGATTATGGACAAGTTTGCAGTATAAGGGTGAAGGGAAAAATGTTGATTATGGGTAATAGATAATGTATTTTTAATCAAACTACTTAAAAAGAAAATCTTTTAACTGACTTTTATCTTTATACTGCGTATAACTAACATGTTGATTAAGTGACTTGCCAATGGAAGAAGGTACAAGTGGGGCGATCTTTAATTAAATTGATATAAAATTTAAGTTCTATTATTATAAGCAGCCAAGTATTGTTTTTTTAATGTAAATATCAAAGTACTGCTCATGGCACCAATTAAGTGCTCATACACCTATGTCTTTTTCTGCAGTGAAGTCAGTGTGTTTGGAGATGGCAGTGTCGCCCCTGGCTTCATCATCACCACCTCAGCTAGTTCGCAGATGCAGGTAAACGGTTACGTCCATGAACTTGACTATCCTCGCTGGTACATGAATTTCTACTCAAGCTTGCAAATAAGACGTAAAGGGTTCAATTTAACGGTCTGTGCAGGTGGGTAAAAATTATATTTTATAATTAAATTGCATTATGTTTATGGATTTTATTTGCAGATGAGTTCAATTTTGCGTTTTATGTCTATCTGAAGTTTTAACAATTTGTTTGAATTTAAAGTTGACATCATAAAAAAAATTGAATTTTATAAAGCATACTTTAAAGCATAGGGAGTTCAATCAAATATTAAGAAACCACATCAATGCGGTGGGAATAAAAATTAAAATAAATAGGGAGACATGTTTATTCTTTATGCATATTGTTTGAAATGTGCTGTATTATTTTATGTTTTTTGTGAAAAATTTAAATTTATCGTTAATTTCTTTGCTTTTCAGAACTTAACGAATGTGATGCTGTTGTTCAATTTTGTAAAAATGGTGGAACCTGTGTTCGCAGTAGCTTTAAGGTGTATTCATGTATTTGCCCTTCAGGCTTTACTGGTTCCAATTGCGAAATCGGTATGTATGTATATTTTGATTTAAATGGTTTATTTGTTTTATTATGTATGTATATTTTATACGGGGATTGATTCTGATTTACTTGCCCACTATAGGTTAATTTTATATTATGACAGTGCATTGGCCAAATCGGACATTTAGATTTTATCTCTGTAATAGAAAAAATTTGTTTTACCTTAACAGCCTTTAGCCCGACAACTTTTACGGACTAAGCTAATAAGCCAGCATGCTACTCAGTGTTAGGTCATTGCTTTTATCTTTGCACAGCAATCTCTGTTAAGTGACTTGCTGTTGGCCAATGCTTAGCAAAGGGTTTCGAAGCATGACCAAAAAGTTGCCAGATGAATGAGCAACAAAAAAATCTCCTTTTACGTTTGTGTTACAGATATTGATGAATGCCTCACTTCTCCTTGCACTGCACCAGCTACTTGTAGAAATACAAATGGCTCATTTGCATGTGATTGTCCTGCTGGGTATACTGGAACTGGCGGTGTATGTGTTGGTGAGCAGTGTACCATTGTTAAAATCACCCAACAACTTTTTCTGATGAATTAAAATTTTAATTGCTGAATTGATATTACTAGAGGGTTAAAATCAATATTCAACAAACATATTCGATAATTTGAATCTGTAAGAACTGAAGTTTTACTTTACACAACCCAAATCTGGTTCAGATAGGTTCAAGCAAATAAAATATTATGTTCGTCAGATATTAATGAATGCACCACTGGAATGCACAATTGTCATGCGGACGCAAACTGTATGAACGCTGTAGGATCTTTTACTTGTTCGTGTAAAAGAGGTTACACTGGTAATGGAGTTGTGTGCACAGGTTTGTTATTTAGAAATTTTTTATTAAATTACAAATATACATTAAAATAATATACTCATTTTTTAATTTACCAAAGCCTTACTATTAATGTGTATTATTAATCTGTTAGAATAAAATAATGAATGGTTGGCAGATAATGTTTTATCACAAAGTATTATTGTCTACAGGCAAAGGTGAATACATTTATCCATTTTTTGGATCTGTTTTATCGTTTATGTTAATGTATGTGATATTGTGCAATGTATGGGTGGTGTGCGGCAGGCTTGAACTTATGTAACTCAAGTTAACATGTTAAAAATTGCAAACCTTTTCAATGCACTATTAATATGTTTGCTCAAGATTGTAGAGAACTACAGTTTGTAAATCTGCCCTATATTATCACATTAAAAAAACAGTGGGACAGTTTAACGGTTGGTTTTCTATGAACAGTATTAAAAGTGATGAATTTGTTAAACGTTTAACACTCACTTTTTGTGAATTGTTTAATGAAGAAAGTTTAGTTAATGGTTTTATGTTACATTTTTAAAGATGATTTATATTTGATTTTTTCGTACATTTACAGCCTAATAATATCTACAACTTGATATTATATTGATGCATGGGGACATGCATTTGTCTCTGGAATGAAAATTTGGTTAAATAATATTATTTGATAGTGGCTATAAGTCTTATGTATATTTAATAGGTTTGCCAGTATTATAAAACAAGGTGTGCCCACAGTAACAGAGAAGTAAATGTACTATATTTGTGTGTATGTGTTTAAAACTATAATATAAGTCAAGGGTGGGCAACTTCTCTAGTAGGCAGGCCAGATGTGGGAAATTAAAGTTCTTGGTGGGCTATATTATTACATGAATAGTATTCAATATCTTAATTGCAGGGTATGTTTAGATACAGTCTGTGGGCCATATGTTGCCCATGCCTAAGTAAGTGGTGCAAGTAGTATTCAATTTCGGTTATCATTTTTCATTTTTATTTTAGTTAATAAAAGTAAAGAATCACAACAATTTTACCGTTGTCATGCAGATATTAATGAGTGCACGGATGGAACTAACAACTGCAGTACAAACGCCAACTGCATGAACATAGGAGGAAGCTTTACTTGCACATGTCGAACATTTTTCACTGGGGACGGCGTCACTTGTACTGGTGGGAACTTTTAGGGACTTTGTAATTGACATATAAAATGGATCTATTTTTAAAGGAAAATAGTTATTGCTGAAATATATATTTTAACATTGATACCCTAATTATTGTAAGTAAACCTTAAAAATTGTTCTGCGAATATCCCACACTATTAGTCAGTGTGTCCTGAAACTAGAATCAAATACCAATAGTATCATTGTGGTTAAAACCAAAGCGTCTCTTGCCAGCACACTATAATCTAAATCGCTCACAGTTGAGCTTAAATATTTGTGGATTTAAATTGTTGGAAAACTATTTAATTAACAGCAGATACAGAAATAAATTAAAAATGAATTAAGGTATACTAACAAACAACTATTATTAAATTTCTCAAAAATAACATTATTAAAAATCTCTAAAAGTACTACATTATTAAAATTTTGAACAGATCTTAATGAATGCTCGGATGGCAGCCACACATGCGATAGAAACGGATTTTGCACGAATCTTATCGGAACTGGCTTCTCATGCACCTGTAACCGAGGTTTTTCTGGGGATGGAATGACTTGCACGGATATCAATGAGTGCTTGCCCGCCGCTCCAATGCATAACTGCTCTACTAATGCGGCTTGTGGAAATATTGCTGGTGGTTTCACTTGCTCCTGTAACACTGGATACACTGGCAACGGAACAACATGTAGAGGTTGGTAAAGTTGTACATTATATTAATATGTAGATGCTCATTACTTATTATCGTTGATATTTTTTTTTAACCAGTCTCCTGTTAATCCTTTTTTTCACAAAATCAACTAGTTACAAGAGTTATCCACTTAAAGCTTTTTTTGGACATTTTCACACTTGTATCTGCTAGATTTTTTGTTTCAAATTGTTTTTTAAATTTAACACACTGTATTTGCTTTAACAACTAAGGGCTGGAACAAGGTTGTCTGATGATTACCAGTGTTATATTGACTGTTGCTGTCTGACCTGGAGTATCAGTGTCACTCCCAGTGATGGTTATATTGTCATGCAGATATTAACGAATGCACTGAGGGTGGACACAATTGCCACGTAAACGCAATGTGCACAAATACAAATGGCGGGTTCACATGCGCCTGCAAAACCGGTTTCACTGGAACTGGTGTCGCCTGTATGAGTAAGTAGATTGCATTTTTAATTTTTTATTTACAACATCCACAAAACGTACCAATTTAAACAACTGAAATCAAATGACCGACATATTTTGACATCCTTTTGTATTTCTTTTTTTATAATCCAAAGAAAAAACTGCAAATTTTTAACTAATGTTTACCACCAGTACTTTGGTTTTTCATTTTGCAAATATATTACAAGAGTCACTTTTACAAAGGAATGTCTGTAGTCTTTTCTTTACCATATTTAATTCTTATTCGACACTTTTTTAACATTAACATTTTGTAATTCTCCTAAAAGTGCATTGATTAAGATAAACAATCAGCTTAGATTCGCAGATTAACTTACAACAAAATTAACAACCACCCCCAGATATCAACGAATGTACCACTGGTTCACATAATTGTGATGCAAACGCGAATTGTATGGATACGATTGGAAGTTTTACATGCACCTGTAACCCTGGGTATATGGGAACTGGTACAACATGCACAGGTATGGGCGGTATTTATTTTAACCAGGGGTTTGGTATATTATGGTTAGTTTAAAATGGTACTTTATCATATAGATAAGCAAAAATTAATAATTGTGATAACCCTTTTACTTGTTGGATAAACTGATACCACTCTCTTGGTGATAGTGTCATTGCAGTGGGTTAATTACAACTGAGACTTGGCTCTAGTCTTTAATAAATCAATTAAACCACTGGGTTTAGGCATTGTTATCTAAGTTCTTTACCACTCAACTGACCCGCGAGGGCTGGTTTTAATCCCATAACCTTCTGACTGTGGTCCTAGAGAAGATTTGACATCATTTTATTTTAAATAACCTGTTTAAATCCATTCGATTCTGAAGAAGACAACATCTGTTAAGTACATTTTCAGTGATATGGTCTGGCATAATAATGACATAAACAATATTTAATACCTCTGCATTATAATATCTGTTTATATATTCCATTATAATATCTGTTTGTATGTCCGGCCCGTTGGTCTAACAGTTAAGTGCGTCGCCTTTCAATCGAAAGGTTGAAGGTGCGAAACTGATCGCTAGCTAGTCGGTTGTGTCCTTGGGCAAAGCACTTTACGGACATTGCCTGAACCCAGCGGATTAATGGGTTCTACCAAATTGAAGGAACGTGTCTATCATATACAACACATTGCAATAGCTCCAGTAACGCGACGATGGGCGTGAGGTTATCTGACGATTGCCCGTGTGTTAACCCCCTTGGTTTTCCCATCCACGGGGATAAACATGAATATCCTATCCTATATCCTATCCTCCTATATTCCTTCACAACCATTGTTATCAAATGGGACTGCTATACAATAACAATGTTTTTAAAAAGGGCATCTCTGTTAGGTCTTATTACAAGCATACAGCGTCAATACCGATTTACAAATTGTGGATTTCCTTCAACATGACCATCTAACCAATAATTATTATTTCAGATGTTAATGAATGTATGACTGGCGCCCATACTTGTTCCGTGAATGCAAATTGCACAAATACTATGGGTTCATTCACATGTGCTTGTAAGAATGGGTATTCCGGCAACGGTATGACGTGCACAGGTATTTACTTCACATCTTTTTTTATGAAAATACAAACTAGTTTTATTTTTCTGATATAATAAACATATGATTTTAACTTCTATCAAGTTCGACCGGTTAGTCTGGTGGATTAGTGCGCCAACTTTCAACCGAAAGGTTGCAGGTTCAAAACTGAATACTAGCTAGTCGGCTGTGTCCTTGGGCAAGGCACTTAACGCACATTGCTTGAACCCAACGAATTAATGGGTTCTACCAAATTAAAGGAACATATGTATCATACACAACACATTGCAATAGCTCCTGTAAGCCGATGGTGGGCACAAGGTGATCTGATAATTGCCTGTGCGTTAACCCCCTTGGTTTTCCCATTCAGGGGAATAAACATGAATATCTCATCCTATCCCATTCTATTAACCTTACCCTTAGCATTGTGTTTCTTCTGTACAGGCATATGATTATTAGCTTTAACATCCTAATAACTTGTTTAAGCTCCTTTTGCAGTTAATATATTGGAATAATCTGTATAAAATTAAATTTCAGATATTGATGAATGTGCGCTTGGAACACACAACTGTAACACCACGCTAAACGACCAAAAATGCACAAACACTAACGGAAGTTTTATCTGCGAATGCAACACTCCAGAGTACAGGGGTACTGCGCCCAATTGCAGAGGTGCGTTTTGTTGTTTTTATTTATTTTTCTTATACTTTTTACTTCATACTTATTTAAACCAGATAAGGGACTAAAAACTTGGGGCCAAATCAGTATGAATCTTGGAAAAATAAATATAACCAAGACCAAGTTGTCTGAAGTGGGTAATAATTTCATAAAATTTCATGAACAACTTCTTGCTAAGCCAAACATATCAAGACAATAACACTTCTACTTACAAAGCTAGCTCTTCAAAAGTCTTAATTGCCATAAAAACAATTAAAGAACACTTGTTTCAGTAAAAAAACAAAAAAAAAATTCTTTAGGTTATTACTGCCCCGGAAGAGTATCGAACACGGCCAATTGCATTATTCCTGGCATCATTGAATGGCCACTCTTCCATGATGGAGTGTTAATGTTTCAGAACAATCAGGAAGTTTCCTGGTTTGTGAATATGACAGGACAAGTCAACAAAACTGGTATGTCTGCTTATTCGATCAGATTTTTATGTTTTACCCTCTGAATGGGAAAACGCAGGAAAGATATTGTACTGACAATTGTTAGTTTACCACTCAAAATTGTATCTGATTGTTCTCGCATGTGCAATCTTTAGATTACCTTGAGCCCACTATCGAGTTATCGAAATTATTACAGTGTGTTGTATATGTGATTTTGATCCATAGTATTTTTATCCGTTTAAACCATTAATCTACTGAATTTATGCAACATACACTTTTTCAGTTTCAACGCAACCCATTAATTTCCAGATGATGTCTGCTAAGTGTTTTTCCAAGATTAAAACTGACCAACTAGTTTCAATCCTACAACCTTTTGATTAAACATTATTGCACTAACCCACCCTCAATTAGTTTTAATGATAATTGTTCGCTATTATTTAGGGATATGCATCGGTTAATGGTTTACTAGTTAACCGATTTGTATTAATATTCTTTAAATATGAAAAATATCAAGAAAGGCTTTGTGTAACTCTTTAACTTCTTAAGAAACGGATATGGCACAAAGAATATATATTTAATAGACTTTTTTCTGTATACATCTTCTATCTTTAAAACATCAATAATTTTGTTCTTGTTTTCTTGTTCGCAGCCATAAAATTCACGTTTACGAATATGTCAGTACAAGATCAACAGGACTACCTTATATTTAGCACAAGTGCAAATGTGCGCGACACATCTGCTTTCCAGTCAGTTGTAAGTTCATTTTGTTTGTATGTGTGACTGTAAACAGAGTGTTATGCATGGTAATCTTTGTACTGTCAGGTGGTTAAGAACACCATCTGTAGGTTGCCAGTAAATCTATTTACTCTTAAGTATCACAAAAAGTAAATCGCAATTGCGTGGTTTTTCCAGCCCCGTGGTGAGCACTTTAAGAATGGTGGTCAAAACTAGGCGGATTTTGGATTAGTTTTTCAACCCACCCTTCTGCACCTCTTTATCTCTGGGCGTGCCACTTTAAATCATTTTAACAATGCAAGCGATACAAGTTTTATTCCATTTTCACACCTGTACATATTACTGCTCTGGTAAATCAGTAACACTGTCTATAAGGTGCCTCATCTGCAGATTTTTGAAATTGTTTTTTGGGTATTGAAAACAGAACTTTCCCCCTCTTGCCTATATATTGTATCTTTGGACAACTTATTAAAATCAGCTTATAGCAAAACACCTCGATTTTCACAGGATAGTATCCTTATTATAAAAAAAACTCTGTTATACTTAAGTGGTCTTGGCAATTTGTCAAGGATCATATTTAAGCACCATTATAAGCAATATTGTTGTTACTGTTTTCCCATGTTAAAAATAATGAAATTATTTTATGTCTACATATTTAAATGAAAATTAGGATCACACATTGAATTACCAGTAAATGGATGCATTTGTAAGCTTTATCAACGCAACTGTGCTATGTTTGGTGCAAAATTTTTCATTAAATACCAACACACAAAAAAAAAAATTTTTTTCTCAGATCACAGGGGTTAAACCAAGGCTTGTGAACCGCAACATAGGCCCAGTGAGTTCTGCAAATCCAACAGGATTTGATGTGGCTACATTTACCTACATTTTACCATACACCGAGATCTATATCCACTTCATCAGTGACAGAAGTATTGTTTCCACTGGTTTCTCTATTCGATATGATCCAGGTATTCAAAAATGAAGTTTGTTACACAAGTATGGCCACATTCATTGTACTACTGGGGTCCGCGACTGGAAATCCCGTCTCAAATGGGAGATTACTTTCAAAAATTATGTTGGTTTATTAATTCAAGAGCAAACATAATTATCATGCTGGTATGCAACAATATGTGTTAGTAATAGGATAGAATATTTATGTTTATCTCCATTAATGAGAAAACCAACACATGGGCAATTGTTGGATCATCTCGCGTCCAGTGTCAGGTTACCTGGGCTATTGCAGTGTGTTGTATGATTCACACATTCCTTCAATTTAGTAAAACCCATTATTCCCCTGGGTTCAGGCAATGTCGGCCCATTTGCCCAAGGAAAAACTGACTAGCTAGCAAGCAGTTTCTTACCTGCCCTTAGGCTGAAAGGCGACGCACTAACCCACCACGCTAATTAGTCAGACAAGCTAGACCTGGCATGTACAATCCCGATAAAAGAACTTGTTTAAACATATCATGCATTTCCAACGCTAGGTAAAGATTCACATTTATTTAACATACATTAACTTTAGATGAGGATGACTGCATGGGAGTAATGTGCCAAAATGGAGGCTCATGTGTGGACCAAGTATTCACCTACACTTGCACAAACTGTCCTGGTTACACCGGTCAAAACTGTAGTATGGGTAAGATCATTTTAGATCAAATATATATAATTTAGTTTAATGTATAAAACACATTTTCCCATATGTAATATTATTACTATGCGAACTTTGTTATTATTTGTTGATACAATAGGATATTCATGTGTAACCCCCCTGTGTTTTCCCATTTTCCTGTTTTTATATTTATAATTTTATACAAGAATTGCATTCACTATTTTTATTGTTATCATGTCTTCACTATAATTGAAAAGTCATAAATGCAAACCAAACTTATCCCTGGTGGTTAAGAAAAAATCAAAAAATTTGATGACTGTGTATAATTCTTTTTAATATTTTGCCACATGCCGACTTTGATTAAAAGAGACAAAATCAACAGGTTAACTTCTACGTAGTTAGCATATATTACACATTTGGCCATTACAATCGAACCTGCAAGTCAAGTTCTCCAATATTCCAGATGAAAACGAATGTATGAACTCGACTCGGAACAATTGCCATCAAAACGCCACTTGCACGAACACAGTAGGCTCATTCAACTGCTCTTGCAATGCACCAAGTTTTACCGGCAATGGAACTTTTTGCCAACGTGAGTTTCTGGAAAATTATTTTTTATCACCAGCACATTTTTCTAAGCACTTTTACGATAATGTTTAAAAAAAATTAAGATGTGAATTAACTAATTTGAACAATTGAAGTAAACAAATTAATGATCTTTTTAATGTGCATGCCATCTCTTTAAAACTATTGACACAATGTATTTATATACACCAAACAATAAAAATTCTTGTAAAATAAAAGACGTCATAAATCTTGCTTCAACTTTTCCTGCTCTAGTCTGAATTTTTCAATGTCCCTTTCCTATTACCTACTGTTATGTTTATGTATCATTATGTTGAAATGTTGTTCATGCGAAATAATATATTTTGCAGCTCATTTGGAGGTTTCGAACTTTGTGGTGATGCCTCTGCCTGGGGGTAATATGGTTAATATCTCGTTTACTCCTACAGCCCCATGGGGCACGAATGTGAACTACATACGACGATATCGAGTTGAATTTACCAACACCAGAACTGGAGATAAATTCAATGCAACTTCTCCTCTAACTAATGCTTCCAACTTTATGGTTCGATTAATTGACAATATGTATTCAATTTGTACAGATACATACGTCAGTCAGTTAAAGTGTCAAAAATTTAAGATAAAAGGTTGTTAAAAAGAAACACAAAATGACTAGGTTGTATCCTTGTGCAAGTATACATAGCCTGACCTAGTTAATTAGTTGGTTTTACTAAAACTGAAATCACGTCTTTATCAAATACAATATACTGCAATATAATTAAGATGAGGATACTAATTTGAAAATATAAAGATAAGAATAAGCTTTAAAATTTTACTTTAGAAAAGAAAAATAGTTTTTTAATTTTTATACTTGTTCTCTTATGTGCAGCAGCAGCCTACTCATCTACACAGTTGCATGGCTTGATAAGACACAAAACAGTTGTTAGTTTAATTGATTGGATAAAATGTATAATTTCACATTGGATTACCAAATAATGATCATTCTGTAATAGTTGTGGTATGCCTATTTAAAGCATGATGTATTCTAAGAATATCTACATGATAACCACCTAGTTATAAACATCGAAACATGTTAAACTAACACACATTCATCACAGCCATTCACGGTGAGTGGAAGTCTAATCCCATATACAAACTACACCGTTGCGCTGTTCGTGGAGGATACTGGACCGGAATTCTCGAGTGCAGTATTCGTCCGACCAGCAGATGTTGCCATTACAACTTCTGATGCAGGTGAACCATTTAGTAGAAATTGTAAATGAGCTAAAACTATTTGAATGCCAAGCAATTTCGATTGATATTTGGTTATAATATGTGTTTTGTTACACAAATGAATTGTGACATCCAGATTTCAACCCTTTGTTTGTCATTTTTACCATTACTATCATTTTATATCATGCAAAGAAGTGTTTAAACAAGGGCTGTTACCTGATCCAGTGGTATTAAATATTCAATTTAAAAGTCATTAGTTTATCCACTGTAATAAACATGTGTATCCGTTTCTGGTTTATTTTGAATTCAAGCTCAGAGATGTATATAATCTAGTAAATGATTCCGCCCTGACCATTATGATGTAAAAGTAAATTCGGAACCTAGTTTTAAATGTACAATGCATGTAGATACCAAATTTATTAATTTAACTCAATATTACTTTCAACACAGCCCCATTTGCCCCTAAAACGCTAGTTGTGGGGTCAAGTGACCACGACACAGTGCGGATCTCATGGACAGCTCCAGTTGAAGAGGGCCGAGGCAAGACCACCATGTACGAGATTTCTGCACAGCGTACATCACAAGATTGTGCCACATTCAGTGTTCCTGCATTGCCAGCTCAGCTGGACTGTACAACACCTAAGGTAAAATGTCTGTGCAGAATAGATTATTTTTATTGTGTATCTTACTTAAACTTGGAAAAGGAGTGCACATTTACAATGTTAAACCATAGGAATGAAATTCTTACAACTAAAAACATTAAAACAACGATTTTTTAAAAGTGAAACCAATGTATGTAACGGTATGTTGAGATATTGTCCGACCGATGTGGATAAGTGTGTCGCCTTTTAGTCAATGTGTTGCAGCTTCCAAATTGGTTGCTAGCTGGTCAGATGTGTCCTTGAGCAAGCCACTTAACGGATATTTCCTGAACACAGTAGAATAATGGATTCTACTTAATTGGGGAAAGTGTCTAAATCATACACAACATATTGTAATAGCTCTGGTAACCTGACGGTTAACATGATCATATCCTGTCATCGGTAGCTTGCTGACATGAATTAGAACCTTTGTTAAGATTGTCCAAATTTTCTTTTCTTAAGTTCTTTTTTAATGAAAAGAACGTAAATCCAGCTTTTTAAATACATTTTTAAGAAAACACAGTAGTAATAGCGATAGCAATTGGGTTCAGGATAGCATTATAAACCCAAAACTTTTAGGTAAAAAACTAAAGTTAACTTTACCTTCACAGATCTTTACTGTATCAGCATCAGCAGTCTCAAGTTCCAGCTACGTGCTGACAACTCTCATTGCGTATCGGACGTACAATATTCGGATTAGAGCTTCACCTCATTTGGTGCTGGCCCATGGAGTAACGTTGCTACAGCTTTTACAGGTAAAAAGACCTAAATTTATCTACATAAAG
>CH002968.1:333744-349768 GCA_000149265.1 Ciona savignyi
TCACTAGATATAGGTGGGTGGTAATTCAGTATAGTCACTTATGTTGTAAATATTTGCTTATAAATGGGTGTTTTATATTGCACTATGTATGGTTTCACCATGGCGATATCCATATATAAGTTATTTAAAAATATATTATTCAGTCTTTTTAGGTCGCTGAATTCAATTTTGATTTAATAATATCTGACAAAAATTATATTGTAATAAGCAACAATGGTGCTTTTTAAAAATTCTAACAATTAGTGAATTTAAATTTAGAAGTGTTTAAAACTTTATTTATTTATTTGTTTTCAAACATAGAGTTGCATGGACACCTGTTACTGGTACTGGGTCAATGGTTGCTGGTCTAGGTCTAACTGCCACTATTACTGGACTTACTGCATACACTGATTACACGGTGTCTGTGTATGCTTCTACCAGTGCTGGGGAAGGGATGCCTCGAACTGACATTCAAAAAACTGCCCAAACAAGTAAATTTTGTTTTTGTGTTGTGACATTCTTCGTTTGTTGTTTTTCTAAAGTTAATATATAGCTTGTCGTTCCACCATTCCCAGGTATTTTACTGCCAAATATGTTTAAATATTCTGCAAAATATCTTTAAATACCTTAATCAAGTAGCATTTTGTTGTTTGATATAAAGGTCTCACTTAACTCCGTACACAATACTGTAAAAGCTTGCACAACTAAAACTATGGTCATAATCTGCATGACTGCATAATCCTTTAACTGTTTGACTAAACACTAGTAAAATCTCTTAAAAGCAATAAACAGACATAGATTTGTAATTGATGTAAAGTTCTCTACCTGTTATTCACAAAACTTAGTGCAAACATCATGAGTATTTAAGTCTTCTTAAGCCTTAAGTCCATATTTTAAGTTGAAGCTAATGATGATGCACCACCCTCATTCTGCCATTAAGTTATGAATTTTGATACTTTTTACTAAAAAGATAGTAGACGGAACTTATACAGATACACATAAAAAGAATAAGTGGATTGGAACATTTCAATATCATTGCTAAACCACTGGCTTCAGACTATAATAAACAATCTACTCCACAGCACCCACAGACCCAGTGACCAACCTCACTATCACTCCACAAGCAAGAAGCATGTCGGTCTCCTTCGATGCACCAGCCGTGGTTACTGGTGTATTTTCCTATGATGTAGAATACTACGTGACATCTGCTGGTGCGGGTTCCGCTGTAACTACCACGTTTACAAGCAACTCAGGAACCATTTCAACTTTATTGCCAAACACTGCTTACACAATTAATGTAGGTTATAATTCATGACGAATAGATTTGTATAGTAAGTGCAAGCGTAACTGATTTCTATTAGATTCTAAAGTTCAGTAAAACTCTAGAGCATGTCTGATGAGGGATAGGACATGAATGGGAAAACCAAGGGCGTTAACATACAGCAATCGTCAGATCACCTCGTGCCCACCGTCGAGTTACCAGAACTATTGCAGTGTGTTGTGTAGGATTGAGCCAGTCCCTTAATTTTGTATAACCCATTAATCGAAATGGTTCAGACAAGGTCTGTTAAGTGCCAAAGGACACAACCGACTAAATAGCGACCAGTTTTGAAACTGCAACCTTTCGACTGAAAGGCGGCGCATTGACCCACAAAGCTAATCAGCTTAAGATTCCATTGCTAATTTTTTATTTATTTTAAAGTAGGTCACATTTATCCAACCCCACCTACCTACAATTTGTCCAACTCCACCTCAGGTTTACCCGAAAACAGTAGGCTCCAACAGAGGCCCAGTTGCTACCATGACAACCACATTGTTGGAAGACACCCCAGGAGCAGTGTCCAACTTAGCACTCGTCTCAAATTCATTCGATACTGTTCAAGTCACTTGGGCAGCACCTAACATGCCTAATGGAGTTATTACAGCCTACAGGTATGTTGTTGAGTTTGTCTACAGGCTTGTTAGTCAACAAACTAGTAAGATTATAAAAGTAAGGTTTAGTTTAGTTTTATGCTGTTAAATTGTTGCCCCAATAATAAATAATGGCAAATAAAGTAAATCACAGCACAGAAATGGTAAAAAGACGGCAAAATGAACAGTCATTAAAACACATCATTTCAAACAAAAAGAATATAAATAAATAAATATAGACGACTCGGCAGCCAAACCTAAGTGAAAAAATAATGTTAAAACGAAAATTAAAAAAGACAATTTGAAGACTAATTGTTTTCTCAGTCAATTTTTAAACACAAATCATTGCAGAGTTGAGTGGACACCTGGTGGTGGTGGAATTGACCTTGGAAGCACAGCCACCACACACACCATATCCTCACTCACTGCTTATACCAACTACACAGTTTCAGTTGTTGCGTCCACTGCTATTGGACAAGGTGTTCGGGTTTCTGATACAATTGCAACTGTCGAATCAGGTATTAACTACTTTTCCTAAATACCATTACTTTTCGGTGAGTCAATGTTTGGTTTTTCATGATCCATGCTTAGCTCTCAGTTCCTTTACCAAAGTGCAGCCAAAGCAGCTTTAAAAATGTTTGTCTTAATGCATGGGCATTGGTCCCAACTTTCATACATTGTTACTGAATCTATTGTTGCTGTATGATATTATTGGCGTACTCTGTAGTAGTAGGATTAAATAATCCTTCGGTTTATGGCCGTTCAACCAAACAGTTTGTATGGCAGTCTCTAATTTTTTATTTTTTTGTAATTCTGTTATTTTCTTTCTGTCATTACAGTGCCCACAGACCCAGTTACAAGCATTAATCTCATCGCCCAAGCAACTAGTGTCGGCGTTTCATTTGTCCCGCCTGCCACAGTAACTGGGGTGTATACGTACCAGGTCAGGTATTATGTTACATCGGCGGGTTCTACTACTGCCATGACTCAGCAGTTTACCACAACCTCAGACTCCATCACTGGACTGCTTCCTCACACAGCTTATACTATTGAGGTAAGGTCCACAGTCTAATTATTATTTCGTGTTTCTTATAAATATCACTGTTTCTATCCCACAATTTCAATTATATTCCTATGCTAGGTGATACCTGATTCTTTCAGTGGATATTATGGGAAACATTTTTAAACTTCTGATACTGTTGTGATTTAATGTATTAATTTATATTCATCATTTTTTGTTAAAACCAACGTCTTTAACAGTGGAAAAGTACAGTGGGCAGTTATGAAAGTAGCGATCTTCCTTGTACCGAAAGTTGATTGGAACTATTGCAGTGTGTTTGAGATACATTGATTTAGTTTTTGTTAAAGGTTCACGCAATGTTCACCATATGCCCCACCCAAGAAAACTAGATCCTTTTACCTTTTGTCTAATGGACAATGGTGATTAGTGGTATCATATAAGACGTACAATCATCAAAATATCTTTCACATTCATTTGGTTGGAGTTTTTAATATATATGTTGTGTACTCACATCCAATTTTAACAAGGCCGTGAGCACAACATTTTGAATTCCTTGTCCAGAGACACATTCATGAAATTTACCGACTTACCAACTCAGGTTTCCCCACAAACCACTGCTGGCATTGGGCCAGCAACCACGATGACAATAACCACAGCAGAAGCGGCGCCTGTTGCCGTGGCAAGTGTCAACTCAGGTGGCTCAACGTTCAACAGTTTAACGGTCAACTGGCCTGCACCGATGCCACCAAATGGTGTTATTACCGGATACAGGTTTGAACATGTGACACTATGTAAATAAACTATAATACAAAAATTGCAAATATGATGACGATTTTTTGTTTTTATCTTATAAACGCCATGCAAATGAAAAGTCGTTACAACAGAATTTATTAAAACTGTCAAGAATGGAAATATCAACAAAACTGCACATAATTATTTAATATCAGTTGCTTAACCAATAATTGATAAATCGGTAAATTATCATTAGTTGATCAACTAACCAAGTTCATTAAAAATGAAAAATAATCTGTAGATACCAAACATACTTTTATACAATAGTTGTTCTTTTTTTAAATCCATCAATTTAAGCTAAAAACTAACATTAATAGTACCTTATTCAGTTAGAATTTCATGATGCTTTCAACTGACCAGTTATCCCAGTATTACATTACTGATCATCAGATGAAGCATTGATGGTCCTTGCAGCAATTTACTAAAACACCAAACTGATAAAGCCCTAAATGTTCCACAGAGTGACATGGGTTCCAGCTACAGGAGGCGGAAGTGCTGTGGTTAGCACTGGAACATCGCACACAATCTCTGGTCTCACTCCCTACACAGACTATACCGTCATGGTGTTTGCTTCTACTGCTGCAGGAGAGGGACCTGGAATGTCCACAACGCTTCGTACTGCTGAGGCTGGTGGGTTGGCAATTTGTCGCAGAAAATGCTTTCGATCCACATCCTTTTTTTACTGAAACTTCTATATTCTGCCTTATACTATCCGGCCAAAAATGTGTTATATACTTGACATTAAATATGTATTTTTCGACATTTAAAGAAGTAATATAATTGAATGAAATTTAAAACATTGTTTGGAAAATGTAATAGTTTTACAGTGACATATTCTTTAAAACGCAGTCCCAGCAAAAATCACAACTGCAAGCTTATCCTCCACTGCGACAAGTATAGCGGTGGTCATTACACCACCTAACCCTGCAAATGGGGTGTTGGTTGCATACACGGTATCTACAAGGTGAGGCTTTATTTAATTGGATCATTCAAAGTTTGTTTCAATGACTTCGGGTTTGACATATCTATTTTCATCATCATTTGAATTTTAAAGTTTTTACAAATCTTAAAGGACGATTTTTATTAAAAGTGTGGAAATCATTTAGCTATTAGTTAATAAATGTTAAGCATTTTAGAAACTACATAGTGATACTAACAAATTTAAACTCTCTAATGTTTTAACTCACCACCAATTTGATCAACACTATGCCACTACAAACGTGTACCTTTATACAAGGTTTGTCTGTTGAATAAATATATAAATAGGCAATAAGGATAAACATAAATATCCTATCCTAAAAATTCTCTTCAATTTCTGCCAAATGATTAATTGACGACTACTTTCCAGCCAAGATAATGCTGAGTGTGTAAGCCTTCGTGATGCAAATTGCATCACCAACCTACAACATGAAATAGCAGCTAATGGCAACAACCCTGTTACCGTCAATGTGCCCAACCTGGTACCATACAGGTCTTTACAACTTGTCTTACTGTATTTTTTTATAAACCCAGACAGTGTACATGATATGTAAACATTAATGATATAGTAAATAGTATTTAAAGATAATTACAATTCCTTATTCAGAATAATTTATATATATATATATTTGTTTTTATCATAACCAAGTATAAATAATTGCATATTGCATGGAAAGCAAACACATTTAATGGCATTGGCTCTACATACTAGGGCTAGATGATTTTTATTTTTTTAAATAACTTTACTCTGCTTATAGCAAAGTACTACTTGAACAAAATGATTAAACAACAACAAAAAATAAATAAAAAGATTTCAGAAATTAAAATGACATCCTGTTTGTTTTCACTATGTAAATCTCTTTTAAATCCAGAATTGGGTGTTGTATAATCCACATTTGCAGTGTGTATTTTATAGAAGAATTTTCACAATATTGCTTTGTCGTCTTTACTGTTTTTTTTTCTAAAATTGTTAATTTTCATCTCTATACCGGTATAGTTATCGAATTGTAAAAATGTTTTTTCACATGTTAATAAACATATTACCAGCAGCCAGCAATATGCGCTCGTAAACTAACAGTATTTATCTACCACAGAACCTACCTGGTTACCATACGAGCAAATACTTCTGTGGGCTACGGTGCCGTCAGTGATCCATTTACCTTCAGGACTTTAGCCACAAGTAAATAAGCATGAACAGTTAATCTAGTTTGGTTTTATCATACGTATGTGGTCTCTTACACTTGCTTTTTCATAATTTTTTTATGATCTAGTAGTATTGTAAAATGTTAAGAAGAAAATCATTTACCCGCTATGCAACCTTACATCGCTTATATCTTACACACCACACTGAAATAAAAAATAGACTTAAAATTCATTATACATTACATATTTTTACCAAAACCCCATAGAATGTCTACATGTAAATCTCAATAATTCATAAAACCCACACCACAATGCAACACACACCCCCATTATATCATGAAACACACATTTAACCCCCCATACCAACTTCCAGCTCCACAAGGCTCAGCCACCAATGTGAACGTTGTGTCCCTGAACGCCACATCAGCCCAAGTGAACTGGATGTCCGAACTTCCCGTCCCAGGCAACAGCAGTTACACCATCACTCTTACAGCTCTTACCAATCCCAACATTAGTACTGTGAGTTGAATATTTTCAATAAAAGTAACATTGAA
The DNA here is from genome assembly GCA_000149265.1 of Ciona savignyi. Classification (NCBI taxonomy): domain Eukaryota; kingdom Metazoa; phylum Chordata; class Ascidiacea; order Phlebobranchia; family Cionidae; genus Ciona; species Ciona savignyi. Next base: position 340,123 of record CH002968.1, read on the forward strand.
TCTAAAATAAATATAATTTTGTATGGATTCAGCAATGTTTTGAAGTGTCATCTTGTTCACACAAATAAGATTATGTTGACAACTTTTTACTCTGCTTTGTTTGATAGAAAACTAGCTAGTGCGATGTGAAATTCCTTTATGATATTTCTTTTTGTTTAATGCAAAAATTTCTTGCAATTAAGCAATGTCTTCTTAGTGCCTTACTCAACAACATAGAAAACTAGTTAGTGGCTGGTTTCGATCTCACTCTCTTTTTGCTAATGGCCCATGTGCTACCACTTATACTGTTTTATGTAAGAAAAGGTTCGACTTTGTGACAACTATATTAATGAAATGTCTTTACTATATTAGTGAAATGACATAAAGAGATAACCCAAAAATACATTAACTACAGACACAGACAGTCGTCAGTAGAATGGTTACAGTGAACAACACTGCTGTGTTTACGAACTTGCTGACAGGTCATGGGTACTCGGTGGTGATCACACAGTCCACTTCATCAGGAAGTGGTACTGCTTCAAGTCCCGTTTCATTATACAGAGGTAGGTGCTATATTCACCATTTATTTAAAACTCGACTGTCCAAAAAAGGTGTCTTAAAATATCCATGATTAGGCTAAATTATCAACCCAATTTTGGAAATGAGATCTTTTCCTTACATAAGTGTACGACTTCTAACCCTTTAATATAAAGAATCCACCACTTATTTTTGTGATCGTAAATGTAATGTCTAAAGAAACACAATTAGTTTCTGGCCGTACAATCAGTATTAAAATTAAGATGAGCATCACTTTAATACCTAATCCCTTCTTCCTTTACAGCTCCAACTATTATATCTGGTGCACCCGGCCCAATACTTAGCCCAACCCAAGCACTCTTTGGGGCTTCCCCAACCCATGCTTTCCAAATAGAGAACCCTTGTAACAGAAAGTCGAGTTTGTTCAGTGAGATTGGTGGAGTGATAACCGCGATAGAAGTCATCGTGTGGCAGACTGGAGCTGCAAGCAGTAAGTGGGAGGCTGGTTTATATGATTAAACTTTTTTGACGTGGTGGGTTATCTCAGTCAGTTAGGCATTAGGCATCATAGGAAATATTTTTTGATCAAAACAACTGCTGGCCCAGTGTGTCATTAAGCGTACTTTGCCCGTGGATTAATGGTGTAAAAACTCAATTATATATGGTACACTGCAATATCTCCAGGAAATTGACATTGGGCACAAGTTAATCTGACAATTGCATATATTCCTGGTTTTGCTATCAACAGGCATTTACACTATATTAGGGCTGTAAAATTTCATAGGAATCCAGTGTGATGTTTTCATTAAAGCATATTTCAACCTTACTGAACATGAATATGTTAGACCCAATGTTCCACTTATTTTACTTTGGTCTCCACTAAAAACAAAATGAACATGCAAAATACTGTGTCCATTGATTTAATTTTTCTGAATAGAAAATTTAGGTATTTGACCAGACTCGATATTCAAATCACAATTTTAGTTTTAATTAGAAAAAATTGTGGATTTATTGTTTTTAAACTAATTTTGTTTACAATAATCCCACATTGCACTAAGCATTGGTTTTCATAGCCACACCTGCAATATGGGCTGATGCCATCAACCAAAACCCAATTCCTCCATACGTTGCTGGCACTATACAATGTTCTACTGCATCTGGTCGTAAGAAGAGAGCTTTAACACCCAACGGATCTGGATATGTGATTGGTAGGTATTAATAAAAAAAGATACTATTATACGCCAGCAGTGGAGACAACTGGATTAATGACAAAATACAAGCTAGTTCAACTCTCTTGTACTCAGACATTATTTGTGTAGTAATGTGTGTCCATGATAAGCTATTGTAATCACACCAAATCTCAGAAAGTTCAGAAGAAATAACAACCATCATACTCAGGTGCGGAAACTTGCACTGCGGCAAACAGAGTTACATGCAATGGACCACTTATATCTGGTCGACAATATAATGTTGCTTATCGTGGGGTTAACGGTCTCGGCACACCCTCAGATATGACTGCCTCCAACGGCCCCTTTTCAACAAGTGAGTTTGGTTTGTATACTTATAACACTACGATACAATATTTTACACCTATGCATGTATTCAACAACAGTCAAACATGGGTTGTAATCTGTATGCTATTGTTTGACTTATGCAGTTATTTGATTGGTCAAAGTTATGTATTTAATATAATTTTACCAGTGCACAGGGAAATAGTAGTGCTTAGGTGAATACTAGTGCACAGGTGAATACTAGTGCTTAGGTGAATACTAGTGCTCAGTTAAATACTAGTGCTTAGGTGAATACTAGTGCTCAGTTAGATACTAGTGCTCAGGTGAATACTAGTGCTCAGTTAAATACTAGTGCTCAGGTGAATACTAGTGCTCAGTTAAATACTAGTGCTCAGGTGAATACTAGTGCTCAGTTAAATACTAGTGCTCAGGTGAATACTAGTGCTCAGGTGAATACTAGTGCTCAGGTGAATACTACTATGCTTGTAAATACTAGTACTTGGGTGAATACTAGTGCTCATGTGAATACCTAACTACTTATCCATAGTTCATTTGTAAATCCATTATAGTTTGTTCTAACCAGTAGGAGATGCTCAGTTATATGTGCAATTTACTTGATTTTTTTGAAACTAAGTAATTTCTACTAAAAGTAGCTAGCTCAGCTGATACGATGTTATAAGTATTATTCTTCCACTAGGTACGCAACGAGGTTTGGAGGCTGGGGAAATTGCAGCGATTGTTATCTCAAGCATTGTGGTGTTACTTCTTATAATTTGCCTTGTCTACTACTGTGTGAAACGGAGGTAAGCTCATAATGCATGTCGGTAATGGTGCATGAACAAAAAACACTCATATATATTAAATAAGGGTCGAAAGTGGTGTTTATTTTACAGTAACCTTATCCCACAAAGTTTTACTGTTCAGTTCAGTGCTGCAATGTACAAAATGCCTTAAAACTAACATAGCACTAGAGCAGTTTTAGTACATGCATGTGTTATAGACGCTCTTCTGGTGCCCATACCGTAAGCGGTCGGGACAATCGGTCATTCGATGATTCGCAAAAGCAACGTTACAAAGTGGAGGCGGCAACTACAGATGAAGCGGCCACTACATACAGCCAGCAAAAGTATGCTAAACGCTTATAGTGCTTGTGCTTTAGTTAAAGTCACTAGTTATCCTGTATTTTTGTGATCTGTTAAATGGCAAAATTTTGTAACCCTGCTGCATGTTTTGGGAAGTTTAGTCAAGCTATTTCTTTCCCACTGAACTATAGAGGGCGAAGTCCGATTATTATCAAAGTCTAGTTTTAAAACCGTGATAGCCCGTTCCTCGGTTTTGTTTTTGACATGTTGTACATTAATCGGTCACTTCCAGTTTTAATTTTAATGTTCGATTATTGCTTTGCTGAGTTACACGTACGAAAGTAGCAAATGGTTTCTCCATATCATTTTAATTGAACATAACATTTTTTCAGAGACACACAATGAAAGAAGAATTTTGAACCATGAAACAGATTCTACAACATCTTTATTTATTCATGCATCCAAACACCACCAGTTTTCTTCAAATTATAAAAACAATATTTTTAATTTTGTAGCGAATGTGTCCTTCAAAACCTGCCTGTGAAAATTTAACGATTTGAAAGGCAGAAAAAGTTGCCCAGATTTGTTAAAAAAATGAAGCCTTGTTGTTTTGCATTGTTTGGGTTTCATTATATATACTATATTCTGATTTTTTCTAACACGATTGTTTAATAGTATTAACTATGCTTTTACCTGCCTTTTGTAAAAAAGTAAATGAATGATAAGTAATGTTATGATGATCAAATACTTCTAGGTATAATAGAGATTTCTTTATATTAGAAAAATGGTGCTTGTTTTATAATTCTTACACCTAACTAATAACTATTAATAATACTACTGTAATGTGTCTGATGCATTTTTATCATTCATGTAAATAAACTAAAGAATATTGTAACTGAAGAGTTTTCGCAGCCATGTTTTTAATAAACTGGCCAGGAAGAGCAATAGCGACAAGCACTATAACAACGGACATTCTGTCAGTTACTAAGGAACCTGGCATGCCTCAAGCATTTTACAAAAATAATGTAGGAAACAGTATATGTCCCCTTTCTAAAAGTGATCCATAACAAGACGCTGGTGTTCTTCGGTTTTGTATGATTCATGTGGGTTGATGTGATAAAAATCATTACTGCAATATCTTTGATTTTGTTGTGTGGTCTCATACTATTCTACAATGGGGTAGGATATTCAGGTTTATTCCCACAAATATGAAAGGCATGGGGTGTTATTAAACAGGCAATCATCAGGTTACTGGAGCCATTGCAGTGTGTTATGTATGATTGAGATGTTCCTTAGGAAGAATTTAATCCATTTTTTGAAAGAATTTCATCCACTTGGTTTAAGCAACATCGGCTGTTCTACACATGGTATGTACGATATGTATTTATAAATTAATACAAACGATCTCTCTGGAGTTGCAATAGGACATGGTATTGATATTGTGTCCCTAAGAATTGGAAATCACAGGGGGTGATATCACATGAGTAATCATAGAGAGATGCGCAACCCATAACCTTATGTTTGCTTGAAGACCGTCGGTGCTTGTACCAATTAAGCTAACTGGTAGAATTTATAGATTAGTCAGAACTGACATCATCTTGAATATTACCACGTTGTGCATTTTCATCATGCATACCGAGAAAGACATCTATCATGTAACAACAGTTAATTAGCAAGGAAAGGGGAATCACAACAGCTACAGCCATTTAACATCATTTCTGCAGTCTGTGTAAATCATAAATAATTGTTTTTAACACACAATCGCCTTCAAGACGTAAAATTTAAAAAAATATTTAAATTGCCTTGCCTCGAAGCGACGTAAAATTAGTGTTTGGCTAGTTTTGATCGTACCACCTTTCGCCTGGCCTGCTATGTGTTACCACTGTGCTATACACACTACATGCAAATCTTAATAAAGACGTCTTGGGTTTACAAATGTTACCAAATCCATGGTGTATTCCAAAACAAGCCCAATATCACCACCAGCTCATGACATGCTTGTAAAAACACAGAATAAATAACTTTTGCAAATAAAACACATAAAAATAATCTGCAGCCATAACAGAGTGATATCATTTGGACATTTCAGCAAATTAATGTTGCTATTTTAACATGTAAAGCAGGAGAGGTAGCATCAATAGCTTGCTATAAAATGACCTGAACTGTCTCCCCATATTAGTTAGTGATTATCAGCAGTATTAACAGCAAGAGCAAATCCATGTACAGTGAGTGTTCTAACCCATATCGACTAACCACAATAAATAACAATACTTTAAAATCTGAACATAACAATGTACACGATAAGCTGAAAAAGTAAAACAATATTAGTGTTTTAAATATAAACAAATGGTAATAAAACTATGGCGATGGTAAATTTAACCATAAAAAGCTAATAAAAATGTCCCTGTTTGTAAAAACATTTAATGAAAGCAAATGTAATGGACCAGAAAGTAGGTCAAATGAAAACTAAAAAGAAGTGCGAAGTAGTTCCTTACAATCTTGTGATATTATTTGGAGTGATTGCCATTTTTATTTCCCACCTGCATAAAAAATTCAATAAAGATTTATTCAATAAAGGAAATGGATAGGATATTGAGGTTTATCTCCAGGCCACAGGGAAACACAGAGAGCATGTACAATCCATTTAGGTCAGTTGTGCTATTCCAGTAAGTGGCATAGCATGAACACATCTCTGTAGTTTTTTAGCTCATTAAACCACTAGGTTTAACCTTTACTCTGATAGTTGGTTAAATGCCAACCACACACAACTCTAACAGTTTTCACAAAGTCAACCAACCCAAAAGTAATACTACAATGGAATTCCATTAAGATTGGAAACTGCAATCTGGATGGTTATGTGTTCAACAACCAAGTTAGCAATGCAAGTCATGTAATCAAATGGGAAAACAGCAGTCAAACATTATTAAATAATACTAGAATAGCATTGTGGGTATGATCAGCTCTGTTATGATGATATCATGTTGTTTGTTGCTAACACCCATGGCTTGTATTAACATCTATTTAACTCACCTAAGTGGCGCAGGTAGCGACAATTGATTGAGTTTGTGTTTCACAATTACCATGATGCACAGTGTTTTCAGGGAAGGACCTGTTGTAAGGTTTAGACGATTAAAACTTTTTCAACAACTAAGCGTAAACAGAAAGAAATACATGCAACAAATATTAATCTAAGAGTAAACAAAACTGTTGGCATAAGAAATTATATAAAAAGCATATCGGTATGTGGTGACAAATATAAGACAAAAATATTGGCACACTGCACATTTTCGCATTTTTATTGTTTTAAATGAAAGCTAAGTTCTCTCATAATTGCGCGTTTCAATAAAACAGTCTCATTTTCTGTCGACACTATTACATCAGTTAATCATGCGCTTTTCAGCTTTTAAATGAATAAAGCTTTCGTAATAAGATCGGCAGTCTTACTCAAATGTGTAAAATAATAGTCAAGCCAGTTTAATCTATTAGAAAAACAAACAACAATCTTTACAAATGCTATTAACTGCATAATTTAAACAAAAAATCCTCCTGTTACTTCAATCATCATTAGTGTGGAAATGATCAAATTTGAAAATTAACAGACTCCTAAATTATCTTCCCTTGTTTAATGCTGAAAAGAACATGGTTAAACCCATTAATCGACTGGGTTTAAGCAATGCTTGCTAAGTGCTATACCAAAGGACAGCTTCTACAAGTTAGCCTGTGGTTTTTTATTAACACAATATTGGGTGGATGGTTGCTAGCTTAACTGCATTAGTATACTCACTAAAATCAAGAGTATGTGTGTCGTGATGGTCGTGTAGTTCATCGGTGCCCAACAATTGTCCTCCACATTCACTGGCTGGACTGTAATAGAAATTAACTTTAAGTGATTGCAAATGTGTTTATAAAAACATAAATGACTACCTGGTACTGATTTTAGTTTCAAATTGTTTAGATTTATATCCTTTGACTTTAAATACAAAGGTGGACTGAATATATGTCTTGGTATTAAATTATAAATGGAAATGGTTGTTTATTGCTTTTGTCCGACTCTCTTTGGTACAGTAAAAATGTTCTTACATTTGTATGAAAATCCTGCTAGAGCAGGGGTGCTCATTAAGTCGATCGCGATCTACCGGTTGATCGCGAAGGTGGTACTGGTCGATCGCGGCGTGACATTAAAAAAATATCATTCTAGCTTTATTGCCGTCACTTGATTGATATACAGGGCAGCCATTCAGATGACAACTGAATGTTGCCGTTCGGGTGACCAATCAAATCAAACAACGGCTCTAAGTACAACAAAACTTGCCGAAAGCGCCGCTCTTTCGCCTTTCTCTTTCACTTTCTTTACTATAATTTTTCCTGTTTGTTTTTACCACAGTTTATTGTAGATCATTTTGACTCGGTCATTTTAAAAGTAGCTCGCATGCTGAAAAAGTGTGAGCACCCCTGTGCTAGAGTATGCAAAAAAATCAGATCAGAAAACAATATATTAACCTGGTTCCTCCGAATATAAACAACCGATCTTCAAAGAGACAAACACATTGTCGCCTTCGAGGATTTGGTCGGTTTCCAATCGTCCGTATTTCACTCCATCTTCTAGTTTCTGTTTGAAAAACCATGCAGACGACATCTTACTGTTTGTTTTTTTATTGATTTTAACACAATTATAGCAGAATATAATTTTGTTTTACATAACATAGGTTTTTGATATCATTTTTCCAATTTAGTTTAGACAATTCATGTCATGCCTATTTTCTGTTTATGTGCCACTGCTAGTAATCATCATGTTTCAACATTTCTTCACAATGAATGGCACACAGGATAATATTGAGTTTCATGTTGAACATAACTATATGCTTACCTGGGTCATACTTCCACAGGTCATTAAAATGTTGGTTGTATACGGAGTTGTAGCCACCAAATATGTACAAGCAGCCCTTGTAAACAACTGAATACAAATCATTATTATTAATCATCAAAAGATGTTATTCCAAGTTAACAATCAACAACAACTGCCATGCTTACTGGTCTGCATGTGCCAAGCAAAGGTAAATGTTTCATCTAATAGGTTTGATAAACAAACTCTGAAACTTGCTCCAAGGACCCATTTATGGTGATTCGGAATCTCATGATGACAATTGCATATCAACCATTATTTAATAAATGCCGCAGATGATATTTGAAACATGACATACATATGACAATCAGGTACATCATAATATGCATTGATGACTCACAAGCTGAATGGCTCTTTCGTCCGACTGGTCGTTTTGAATCAACATGAACAGGTTCAAACCAAGTTTTCGTTCGAGTGCAAAATACCTGAATTATAACAGTTATAAGATATTTTTAAATAGAATTTTTGTTGAGATAATTTGGATTTCTACTAAAGCAGTATATGTATCACTGTATGGTGTATATAATTTGTTGCCCAAATTTTTTATCTTTTTTTACATCAAATTTAAACTGAAGCAACAATGTAGCATTTACCTTAAGTGCATTATCATATACTTCTTGTCGCCTATGAATGGGGCCGTTCAAGTCTTCCCGACCCCCAAACACATAAATCAAGTCTCCACATGAAGTTAACGTGTGGAAGTCCCTCCAATTTGCTGGGTGACCTTCCTGAATATGTTAGATGATTAATATCGCAAATTTGTGCAAGATAATATTGCTACTATTAGTGCAAAGTAAAAGATCTCAAACAATGGTATGCAGCATATATATATATATATATGTGTCTGTGTTTATGGAGAGGGTATACATTAATTTTTATTTTTAATGAAATGCTTAATTACCTAATTAAAAATGAATTTAATTAATATTGTTTTAAATCCAGCTGAATTGGTTCTTGCATTAGTGCTTTGCCTTTCAAGAATTGATTGCATTACTTGAAATTGGTAATTTAAAAAATCGCTGAATTATTAATAATTTCATCAGGCACAGAGGAATTTATTCACCACACCTTTCAGGGTCTGTTTACTGAATTTAGTAGTTTCTTTTATTGTGGTAATCTATAAACACTTGATAAAACATAATAAACCAAATTAAAAAGGGTAGGCTAATCATATCAAAAAAATATCTTGGCAAATTAATGTATAAAACTCACCAAATGATGGATAAGAAGCCAAATCATTCCATTCATGTCTAGTTTGTACATTTCATTGGAGAACTGCTCAGCCTGGATAGGGAATATAGGATTGAAGGGTCTACATACCCAGAGCAGACTATACAAGTTTAAATATCCTGCGTTTATATCAAGTGCATTTAGATACAATGTAATGTAATAAAGAAATTGATGGGACTGTCTTTAAAAAAAATTGTTTTTTAAAAACTTAAAAAAAACTTTAAAAAATTGTTTTAAATTAAAAATTGACTCCCGCTATAAAACGAAGACAGATTATTTTATCAAGTAAAAGCCTTGATAAGAAACCCACCACTTCTTCATATCCACCAAACATGTAGATATTGCCTTTAACAACACACATCGCATGCCCATCCCTTGCGCCGGGATAGCTGCCGTTAACTTTC
>CH002968.1:349868-363713 GCA_000149265.1 Ciona savignyi
CCAATTTAGTTTAGACAATTCATGTCATGCCTATTTTCTGTTTATGTGCCACTGCTAGTATTTATCATCATGTTTCAAAATTTCTTTACAATGAATGGACAATAATATCGAGTTTCATGTTCAACATACCTATATGCTTACCTGGGTCATACTTCCACAAGTCATTAAAATGTTGATTGTACACGGAGTTGTAGCCACCAAATATGTACAAGCAGTCCTTGTAAACAACTGAATACAAATCATTATTATTAATCATCAAAAGATGTTATTCCAAGTTAACAATCAACAACTACTGCCATGCTTACTGGTCTGCATGTGCCAAGCAAAGGTAAATGTTTCATCTAATAGGTTTGATAAACAAACTCTGAAACTTGTTCCAAGGAGTGCAAGGACCCATTTATGGTTATTTAGTGTCTCATGATGACATTTGTATATCAACCATTATTTAATAAATGCCGCAGATGATATTTGAAACATGACATAAATATGACAATCAGGTACATCATAATATGCATTGATGACTCACAAGCTGAATGGCTCCTTCGTCCGACTGGTCGTTTTGAATCAACATGAACAGGTTCAAACCAAGTTTTCGTTCGAGTGCAAAATACCTGAATTATAAGAGTTATAAGATATTTTTAAATAGAGTTTTTGTTGAGATAATTTGGTTTTGAGATAATGATAAAGAAATACATGTATTACTGTATGGTGCATACAATCATTGCCCTTTATCTCTTTCCACTTTTACATCAAAGTTGTAGCATTTACAACAATGTAGCATTTTACCTTAAGTTCATTATATACAATGTATGGTGCATACAATTGTTGCCATTTTTTTCCTTTTTTACATCAAAGTTGAACTAAAGCAACAATGTAGCATTTACCGTAAGTTCATTATATACAATGTATGGTGCATACAATTATTGCCAATTTTTTTTCCTTTTTTTACATCAAAGTTGAACTAAAGCACCAATGTAGCATTTACCTTAAGTTCATTATTATACACACCGTATGGTGCATACAATTATTGCCCATTTTTTTTCCTTCTTTACATCAAATTTGAACTAAAGCAACAATGTAGCATTTACCTTAAGTGCATTATCATATACTTCTTGTCGCCTATGAATGGGTCCGTTCAAGTCTTCCCGACCCCCGAACACATAAATCAAGTCTCCACATGAAGTTAACGTGTGGAAGTCCCTCCAATTCGCTGGGTGACCTTCCTGAATATGTTAGATGATTAATATCGCGAATTTATGCAAGATTATGTTGCTACCATTAGTGCAAAGTAAAGATCGCAAACAATGGAATGCAGCATATATATATATATATATAATATATATGTGTGTGTGTGTGTTTATGGAGAGTGTATACATTAATTTTTATTTTTAATGAAATGCTTAATTACCTAATTAAAAATGAATTTAATTAATATTGTTTTAAATCCAGCTGAATTGGTTCTTGCATTAGTGCTTTGCCTTTCAAGAATTGATTTCATTACTTGAAATTGGTAATTTTAAAAATCGCTGAATTATTAATAATTTCATCAGGCACAGAGGAATTTATTCACCACACCTTACAGTGTCTGTTTACTGAGTTTAGTAGTTTCTTTTATTCTGGTAATCTATAAACACTTGATAAAACATAATAAACAAAATTAAAAAGGGTAGGCTAATCATTTCAAAAAAATATCTTGGCAAATTAATGTATAAAACTTACCAAATGGTGGATAAGAAGCCAAATCATTCCATTCATGTCTAGTTTGTACATTTCATTGGAGAACTGCTCAGCCTGGATAAGGAATATAAGATTAAAGGGTCTACATACTCAGAGCAGACAATACATGTTTGAATATCCTGTGTTTATATCAAGTACATTTAGATACAATGTAATGTAATAAAGAAATTAATGGGACTGTCTTTAAAAAAATTTTTAAAAACTTAAAAAAACTTTAAAAAATTGTTTTAAATTAAAAATTGACTCCCGCTATAAAACGAAGGCGGATTATTTTATCAAGTAAAAGCCTTGAACAGGAACCCACCACTTCTTCATATCCACCAAACATGTAGATATTGCCTTTAACAACACACATCGCATGCCCATCCCTTGCGCCGGGATAGCTGCCGTTAACTTTCTCTTTGGACCATTTTCCGGTACCTTTAATTGTCATATATACAGTTGTTAAACATGTGTGTTTTAAACAGTATTACCAGAAGAGCTGTATTACAGAAATAGCTTAAATAGAAATGTTTGGTTTAAAGGTCCATAATACCAAATAAAAACTATTAAAATATAGGACACAATATTTTGACATGGAAAACATGAACTGATCTTACAAAACAACAATTATAACCTGATCTTACATAACAACAATAATAAACTGATCTTACAAGTGTTAAAGCTGAAGAGTTTATTGCATGCCCCATCAGAGTCATTTCGGCCTCCCCATAAATAAGCAATCTCTCCAATAGTGACTGCAGCATGGCCGTATCTAAAAATGTATTTTGTGGGTAGAGTATATTTGTGATTATTCCGCGAAAATCAAGTTTTCCCAGTGCATGGAAATCATAGAAGCATAGCATAGATATTGATAACAAGAGTGAATATAAAACAGCCCTTTGTTATCTTATTCTTTAGCAAGCAAAACATTGAGTTTTTACAATGAAAGTCGACTTTTTATCGGATTTAATCTGGTAAGAGTTAACTTGACCGGAATTTAGTTCTATCAGGTAGAATCTGGATATCATGCTACATTTCTCTATTATAAAATATTACGGGTATTAATATAATTATCCGTCAAAACTTTAACAAAAATGAAAATTTTAAACACATCTGCAAGTTTATCAAGTCCTAATTAAATTAAGGCGTTCTAACACAAAACTCTTATATAACAATTTAAAGCTAACACCAAGCTGTCAATCAAGTCCAGAGACTAGGTCACCAACCACAGCTGACAGTGGTGTGATATGTTTGCGATTGTGTGGGTTTCTGTGTATAATTTACTCATTTTTCCTTTTAAAAAGTTTTATATTTCCTCCCTTTAATACAACTTTTTAGTATAATAAAATTCTATCAGTACCGGTATATAACAATAAAATTTAGAGAGGTCTTATGCCCCATTAAATAACTGAAAATAAGCTGATAAATACATGTTTTGTGAACATGAATGTTAAAAAAATGCCACCATTCCAACTACCTAACAGTTACATACGGCCATCATGCAATTGGCTTTTGTTCAACGTAGCGTCATGTAGCCTATCTAAATTAGAATAAACTTATGTCAAGAATTTGGCCTGGTAAAAAAAACCTCATGGCTGTATTTTGCACTTATGCAGTTTGTATGCAATATTATATATAATAGTAATGACAATTTTGTTTTTTATTGATAACCCTTGTAAAATTTGGGCCATTTTTTATAGTGGTAACGACTATCAATATTATTAAAACAAAATAATATTTTAAACTAACTGCGATACCAAAAAGGTCACTTCTGTTTATAAATGCAAATTATTGAGAATATATTATTAATTATTAAAGAACATTAACTGATTTTGAGATTAACCTAAACTATAGACTTTCAAAATATTCAAAACCTCATATATGGGATCTCAGTCAATTCATCTGCTTGTTTAGAGATAATTTTCTTCCATCTATATGAATCTGTAAAACAAGTATACAGGTACATTAATTGTGGGAAATAATGAATTAAGTAAAAATATTAATACCTGACTACAAAATTAATTGTATCATCATACACCAGTACTGATTTGGATGTGCCAATATTAGTATGCAATAGATATAAATATCCTTATGCCCTAAATGTAAACAATAAGGCAGTGGCTACTGCTGTATGTACAGGAAACATACATTAAGGATTATGTACTAAATCGCCACAGATGGTTAACTGTTCATTTAGAATTTATCATTTAATTAATTAGTATTGTACACAAGTGATTAATGGTGTACAACAATAAATAAACGGCTGACAAGAACTTCAATTTTCACTACATAAATTCTAAATGTAGTTAATGCTCACCAAAAGAATACACATTTTTTACAGAATATGATACTTCATGCAAGATCAATACCAGCAACCAACATTGGTGCAAAAAGCAAATGAAATGTAAATTTTCAATTTTGGTAGTTGTAAAATACTGGTATTGGTTTGCAATTATTTTTTTGGAAAATAATTAGAATAGAAATGTTTATCCCTGTGAAGGGAAAAACCAGGTGGGTTAACACAACTGCAGAGCATCTCGTGCCCACTGTTGGGTTACCGAAGCTATTGTAGTGTGTTGTGTATGATTCACATGTTCCTTTAATTTGGTAAAACCCATTAATCCACTGGGTTTAGGCAATGTCCTTTAAGTGCCTTGCCCTAGGACACAACCAACTTGCTAGCGATCAGTTTCAAACCTTCAAACTCTCTGGCTGAAAGGCGATGCACTAACCACAAGCTTAGCAAACAGCATAATTTGCTAACACTCTACTCTGCATAGTAGTGAACTAGTATAACATAAAAAATAGTATGTGAATGCTAAATTTAATTTCTTACAAGTATTGAATACATGGACATCAATTGGTCTTTGTTGTTTGTAATCCTCCCCCATGCAGTACCCTCCAAACATAAATATCCTGTGATCTACGATAACGGCGGCATGATTAACCCTTCTAGGGCCACCTTCCAGAGAGACTGTCCAATGGGGCAGCATTTTGGAGTTCATGAAGTTGAGTTATTAGCCAAATCCTTCATAGCCCATGTAGCAGTGTTAGATTTTGTCACTTGTTCAAGGTACTAATTAATTTGTTTGAAATTTAAAAGCAACACACACACAACAAATTGTGCTGGAGATTAACCATCTACAATATACACCTGTAAAGATGAATGATTTACTAGCATTAAATTATTCATTATACTACCAACATACTAGATAATTAATTTAGAGCCTAATTATATTGACTCAGGAGTCAACTATCAATCACTCAATCAGAAATCTCAAAATAATTAAGCAGGTTCCTGACATCAAGTCTTGGAACAGGCTACTAGTTTAATTGTTTAACTAGGACTTGCCTTCTTTTATAAGCGCTATGCCAACCTAAATCTTCTCAAATTTCTGCAGCACAACTACGTTACTCGACAACATTCAAATGACAACAAAACAAGCAGCTGTTATAAAAAAAGGAAAAAGGCAAATGACAAACGTTGGAAAAAAGGCAACACCTGGTGTCTTGTAACTCAGAACGATAATGAATTAGTTGTGTTTAACATAGGTAAAGTGGTTAGTAGGAGTTTACCGTTATCTTTTGTTTTGTTACGTATTATTTATAAAATACATGCTAAAATTTAGTTTAAAAAGGTTTAAACTGATTATATTTTACCTGCGGTGCCGTATATATCTTGAATATCACTATCGGTACAAGTAGTACCGTAAATGCGTCGTATACACGGGTATGTATAGATTTACGTATGGTACCGGTTGTTCTAATATTACAGCCTAAAATCACCACTGTTGCCTAGTTGCACTGTCTACCTGCGGTAAAAAATGCGGTCGTTTGTAAACTATTTTGTATATTTCGTCTTTCTTCGTCTCGTCGAGTGTGGAATAGTTGGTGTGGATGGTTGCAAATCTGGTGTACCTGGTAAGCAAAGTGCAGGTGTAGTATTTCAGTGTTTGTAATTATGATAAGGAACTTTAAGTCCATAAAAGAATATTGTTTAATTAAAATTATTTAAGGATTGATAGGATAGGATATTCATGTTTATCCCCGTGAATGGGAAAACCAAGGGGTTTAACACCTGGCAATGGTCAGATTACCTCGCGCCCATCGTCGGGTTACCGGAGCTATTGCAGTGTGTTGTATATGATGGACACGTTCCTTCAATTTGCTTAAACCCATTAATCTGCTGGGTTCAGGCAATGTGTGTAAAGTGCCTTGCCCAAGGACACAACTAACTAGCTAGCGACCAGTTACGCACCTGCAACCTTTCGTTTGAAAGGCGACGTACTTAACCGCCAGACTAATCGGCCGGACAAATACATGGTTGTGTACAAGACACTTAGAGGGGCTTCACTAATCTATGCGACAGCGGGGCAGACAACACACTATAACATAACATAAGTGGGTGGGGTATTCTGTTAATAAATTAAGTGGGTTGGGGTATATTATGAGCACGAAGAAGAGTTTTTGTTACTAACATGAGCGAGATAGGGTGAGGGTATATCCTGAAGGGGATGGGTTGTATCATGATATACCTCACCCCGTCCCACTCATGGTAGTGAAAAGAATACCCCTTTTACCCCTCTTTTCACTGTCCCGCAAAAAAGTGTGTTGAACCGCCACGCTGTTCTGCAGATTAGTGAAGACCCACTGAGAGTCATTCGAACAACAGTTGTTGCATCATAAGTTGAGCTGTAATAAGTTTTCTTTTATAGGCCATTTTTTAAATGTTTTTATATTATATAGTGCATGAAAATGAGGAATTCGACCCATCAGAAATTTGTGTTCCTGCTGTAACCACCCCCACTAAAAAATGCATGCCGGAAAATTTTGATGCACTAAAAATACAGGTAAAATTGTCATACAGTTTACTGTAATTTACTAGCTTTACTGCGTAGTTAAATTACCAAGTAAACGAGCATGTCGTCATATTTGTCAACTGGTTGTTGATTTGTTTTCTATTCCATCATTAAACCTAATGATTGTGGGCTTGAACAAGCGGGTTATCGGTAAATGAGTTGCTCTATCGACATTTTTTAGGTTTATTTTTTTTAGAATTTAAATTTATTACATTTATTTTAAATATCAAAACAAAATTTAGCATAAGAACTGCATGAGCAACAGCCCAACTTCTTGGAAATTTAGCAAAACTTGTGTTGGTCATATTTTAATACACGATAGGTACCGGTACGTATCTGTACCATATTGTATACTACTAGTATGTCTGCTGGTATGTTATGTTTGTAAAGTAGGTAAATTGTTGTATGTTGAAATCATGACTGTCAAAGCAAATGAAATCATGATTGTCTATCTGGAAAGGTTCAAAACTATAAGTCTATAATATAATTAAATATTTATATTATCCCTGAAAGCTATTGCACTATGTTGTTTATGAATGAGATGTGCCTTCAATTTTTTAGCAGAATTAATTAATACACTGGGTTCAGGCGATGTTCGCAAAGTGCCTTGCTCAAGGACAAAACCAACCAGCTATCGATTAGTTTCAAGCCTACAACCCTTTGGTTAAAAGGCAACACACTAAGCTATCCTCCCATAGTACAACAATCCAATGGTTTACCAATTGGTTTTATTTAGAAATTGGTCGAAAGTCACCAATCAAAACATTTACTTCCATTACTATGCAAAAGTCCACAGGACAACTATAAAATTGGTAAGCTGTAGTTTTTCTCAACTATCAACATTGTATATTTTTAAAGTTATACGATGACATGTCATTCAGTTTCATTCAGAACATGTTCTCGATACCCAATTACCCAATACAATTAAAACATTATATTTGTTCAATAGAATATAATGTTTTATTTTTATTGAGTATCAAAAGTGTGATAAAGTTATAGTATGGCTTGTGAAATTACGACCTCAACACAAAAATTATAATTTTAAAATACTAATAATTTTGTAAGGATTCTTCATTTGGTGTGTCGTTTTTGCTTAAATCCAATCATAACTAACATGCCATTAAATTGCCACAAAGTTTTATAATGCTGATTCTTGTAGCAGAATATAATACCGGGTACTAGGCTTACTTTCTTTCCCAAAATTATATAATCCGAATAATAAGTGTCTCACATCAAAAAAATTTAAGATTTTTTTAATTTCAGGTATTGGTCTGGTGTATATCAAGAGCTCCTATCCTGAAGTTGCATTAGATCATTTTACCAAATTAATCGTGGTATGTATGATTTATAACTTACAAAAATGTTTAGTAATACTACATCCTAATCTATAATATTGTACCCCAATTACTATTGTCTAATCATGTTCAATTCTTCTCTTGGGAGATAATGAAATGTCATTTAGGATAAATAACAAATTAAGTCATATTAATAATAACATTATGAAATAATAAAGAACTGTTTTATTCAAACCATAAGCAATGTTTTCTGTGTAATTGAAAAACACAATGAACCATTTTTAATCCAAAAACCTGTTGATAAATAGTCTGATATGTAGTTGTAACTATAGGACATTCATGTTTATTCCCAAAATGGGTAAACCGAGGGGATTAACACACGGGCAATCATCAGATCACCTCGCGCCCACAGTCGTGTTACCAAAGCTCTTGCAGTTTGTTGTGTATGATATCCTTTTAATTTAGTAAAACCCAATATTCCACTTGGTTCAGGCAATGTCCGTTAAGTGCCTTGCCCAAGGACACAACTAACTAGCTAGCGACTACTTTCAAACCTGCAACCTTTCGGTTGAAAGGCCTCACACTAAACCGTCAGACTAACCGGTCGGAACTGTAGGGCCTTATAATTAATATTTTAATTTAACTGTATTATGCTTCCATACCCACTACTATACTGTCTTTTTTCAGCCATCATCGAACCCTACAATTGTCAATAAGTAAGCTTGCTTACAACAATAATATATGTAGTTTTACATTTCGTGTTTGTATTTGCACTCTTAAATAAATATGACTGGATTGGTCTTTATTTAAAAATAAAAAAATGTTTTCCAAAGAATCGGAATGATGAAATATGCAGAGCATTTTACTTCATGAGAGCACTTGCTTTCACAAAGCTGGGATTAGATGATCCACGCAATGCTCAAAATGCAATTTCTGATTTAACTGAAGCACTGCAAGCTGCTGAACAAAAAGACCGACTCAAAATTTATGAAACAAGAGCACAGGTTAGTATAGTATGTAATGTGCAAGTATACAGCCGTGAACTTTACTTGTTTGTCGGTTGCGTACACTTAATTAGACCATTTCCAAAAAAGGCAAAAACAACATTTTTTTGTGCAATAACCCCATATATATATTATGCCATATTCTTAAAAAAAATTTTTTGGATTTTAGCTTTGTTTTTTAGGTTTATAACTTTTTCTCACAGACGCATGCCAGCATCAATGAGCACTTCTATGCTTACCAAGACTACACTGAAGCAATCAATATCTTGCCCTCATTCAGACTCTACCTCTTGAGAGCAATATGCCTTGTATTTATGGAGGTACAGTGTTGATATATAAATGTATAATTATCCCTTAGAGATTTACTAGTAAATTACCGACCATTTAATTCCCTTAAGATGTTCTTTAATTGCACTTGTGTATTGCAAATTTAGGTTAGCGTAAGTTTTGAGTAATTATTTAAACTCCTTTTAATATGTGTTTTCATAATTATTGACTTGAAAACAAAATACATAGGGATGTCCTTATCTGAATCAGTTATGTTTCTAGAAATTATTCTAGAATTTTGTGTATTAATTTGATTAAGAAAAATAGAGTTTCTTGTATGACAGTTTTTCACCGTTTTTTTCTTGTGTTGTTTTGGTGGAAGACATTGCAATAGTTTTTGATTAACCTGGGATCAATTCACTGAACACTATTAGCCTTTTTATGCGATACCAATTACAGTTTTATTATGTTTTTCTGCATTTTACAAAACTTTTATTCTGTATTTAAAATATTTCATGTCTAGATGGTTTTGTTTTGACTCAGTAAAAGGACAGGTGGACAGATAAGTTTTCCCGGACCCTTGGTACGCCGGCCTGTAGTAATGCGCCAAACTAAGCTGATAATATCCAACACTATGTGTATCCAATCCAAAGAAACTTTTATTTTGCAGAAGTACCATGATGCTTACGATGACCTTCAAATCTCATTACAAATGCAGCCTCAGCAGGCACTGGCATTACATTACATGGCAACTTGTTTGTTTCACATGCGGCGATATCGTGAAGCACTGGAAAGCTATAATGCAGTACTTTCCCTCAAACCTAATGATGTGGATGTCCTGAACTCTATTGCACTGACACATAGGTAAGTTCCTAACCAGCAGTATAAACCAGTACAATAGTACATGTACCAAAAGCATTGACTTATTCTATTGGTAATATACTACTGCAGCTCTTAGATGATTATTGTGTTAATATGTTTTATGTAATCATTTAATACTGTTTGGTGCCTTCCACATGAATTAGAGCATTACCATAGTTTTCAATGCTATTTTTTTTAGGTTTATAATTCTAACCTTATGTTCATATGTAAAGTGCATGTTCTCTTAAATGCCTTCATGTACATTGTACCATGAATTATGATGTAGGTTCTATTTTTAAAGTAAGTATAGTAAATTAGTTTAAACTGGGTTAATTGATGATGATTTATTGTATATGGCTCATGTTAATATCCTTTTATCTTTACCACAGGGAAATGGGCAACTTCCATTCTGCCATTGAATTTCTTACAAAATCATCATCAATCAACCCAACCAACCCACACACGTACCAACGAAAAGGGGAATTGCTTTATAAAAGAGGAAAAGTGCCTGAAGCTCTACAAGCTTTTAAGGTATAATTGTCCTTATTTATATCAAAGACATTTGTTTTCCATTATTCAAGATAAATGTCCCTTGAATGAAGGAATAGTACTGTTTTTAAATCTTTTTTTGGTGAAATTTCCTCTGCTGTGTATTAATAAATCTTGTAACGATGACTTATATTTTAAATTACAGCTTATTTTTATGCTCCGCTATGATCTTAAAATAACTTTTTTGTTTCTTTTCAGCATTGTGTATCACTATCACCCACCAATGATGTTTGTCAGTACATGAAAGGTGTTTGTTACTCAACAATGGGCCAATTTTACTCAGCCATAAAAGAAATTACAAAGGTTTGTTAATATCAGTAGGTAATGTGTAAAGACATACCTGAACAGAGAAAATTTAGGGTTAGAGCTTACTTGGTATTCAAGGTTAAGATTAAGCACATCTTTCATACCATCCAGGTTTTGGGTTAGAATCCTGATAAATTTTGCTACTAAGTAATTAGCGTTGTTAAACCGACTGTCAACATGTGGTATTGCGATCTATAAGTTGGAAAGCCCCATGTTACACCCTTACCAGAGATAAATATGGGGTTTCTTTCTTTACTGTGTATTGTAGGGAACTTAGTATAAGGATTTTGTAATTCTCATTGTATGGTACAGAAATATGTGCATAACTTTATAAACATTGCGTCAAAACTGTAAAATGTTCAATGAAATGGTATATAAAACAAATACTGATTTTTCTAATTAGTACTATATCTTTGGGAAGTACATACTACAAAAGTGTGTAGGTTTAGGTTTATTTACAATTTATTAGTTTAAATTACATGTGTTGCAACAAGACAAAATACTCTGTTACTTAACGCATATTTGATTAGTCAAATTATTTCAGGGAACAACTGAAAGAGTGGTGGTTTCTACAGATGGAAATTATGAATATCCACAAACTACATTTCTTAGAGGTATAATGGTGATGTGATTGTTCAAATGTGTAGATTAGTTCACCATTAATGTTAATAAACCAATGTTTAAATCCTATATCAAAACTCCCCCTTAACATAAATGCTCAGAATAAGCATTGTCTGGATCCAAAAGAAACACGATGTACAAAATTGCATTAATTTATTGAAAGCACACTGCTGTATATATCTGGTAACCCACTGAGACCAGCTATATTATGATGTAATAAAATCCATTTGTCATCCGGTTAATTAGCTAATCTAGTATCCTGTCAGATCTTTAGCTAACCAGTTGCTAGCTGGTCATTTAATTAACGAACCCATTGCGACTATAGCTGGGTATCATCCTTTAGCAGATCATGCTTCAACCCATTGTTTTAATATTTTTTCAGCAATCTGTCCATATTCAAAACACTGAAATAGCTTTGGTAATTAACTGAAAATGAAGCAATTTGATGATTGTCTGTCCATTTTTCTGCATTTTTACCTATGGGAGATAACCTTGCTTATCATATTGGAATGTTTAGATTTTATGCCATAAAGGGGTGGCCCATATAGCTTTTGTATATCACCAATGTAAAGTGACTCCTCACAATAAACTCAATAAAACTGTCCACCTGACCAAGGCCTCTTGTATTGTTTCATCAAATTAATTTATTTTCCCAGAATTTTGTCGCTACATTCATTCGCATTTGGACAACGATCAAAATGAAGTGGATCCTGATCTTGACTTGAATTCAAGCTTCAGGGAGAATTGGTGCAAATCAACCAGGAATGTTCTTAAGGTAAAAGTGCTTTTAGAGCTAGAAGTCGAAGTAGATGTGTTCTGTATTGTAATTATGGCGAGGTCTTTCATTGTTAAGCTTGGTATATTATACAATATACACATTATACAATATATACATATTTTTTAACGAAATAGAATACAAATCAATCATGACTAATGTAAAAACAAGTATTTATTTTCATTCTCTGTTCATTGTGTAAATAAATGTATTTCAGAACTACACCGAGCAGCCTGGTCTTCAACCACATGTTAAGTGAGTACTGTCTGTGTTGCGCAACATTGTGTTTTGCTGTCAAAACATGTGTTTGTAGCTTTATTGTTCTCTATATTCATGCTTAACCTGGCAATTGATTGTGGATCACCAGATCGAAGATGTCGCAACTTTGCAAGGTTAAGGTTATAGTGAACAAAGCAGCAAATACCAAAACGTGCCAATGTATATGATCTAAAACATCATGATTCACTAAGCTCCTGCATGTCAATTTCAGGGATATAAAGGTTAAAGACTTCAGAAGTCTACCAGTTACTACTAAACGACTCTTATGCCAAGCTCATCAATTGGGAAGACACTTACATGATCAGGTTTGTTAGGGCTATGGTTTCTACATCACACCTTTTAAACAGGAAGCTTAAAATCAACTTTTAACTCAGACACCAAAACTTGAGTTTCTCATATTTTTTTGCAAGATTCACATACTGTCATGACTGTTTTGCAACTGCTTTTTCAATCTTAAGGTTTATGCCTGAATCTAATTTTTCAACCCAAAATAAATGTTGGATTGGATTAGTGTATAATGTAGTAAAGCCTGTTATTTATAAAAAAAAAAACATAATTCGAGTTTGTCATTAAGGAATGGTTTTTGTCTAAAATATTAAGTCCCTGTCTTCTTTGGTTATAATTTTTTTTAATTTTAGTTTTTTTTCGTGAAATGGATTCCAGCTGATCAAAGAATACTTTCACTGGAATACTTAGTTTTTAGTTTCCCCCCAGGGAACTTATGAAGATGATGGAACGATTGGAAACTTAAGGTTATTCACTGCATCTGGTTTAGCTGCTATTGAAATTTCCCAAGTCGTTCAAGAATTCTGGAAATCACCAAAAAGTTTCAAAAACAAATATGGTTAGTTCCATATTAGTATGTGATGTGTGGGTCTGTAACGGACTGGTTAAACATGTTTTCCATGTAGAGAAAGCTTACGAATTAAAACTTTACTTATCAAATTTAAGTTGTAAAATACAATGACAATTATAACTTTAAATGATATTTAAATATTATAGGAGAAAGATTCACTTGGAGAAATGCTTTCGACATCGCTGTTAAGTGGATAAGGTTGGTTGCTCACATTTGTATATTTGTTCATGTTGTGTAACATCTGTGTTTCTGGTTAGGTTGTGTTTAGTTCTAATTTAACACTAATTTCAATCAATTGCGACATTAAAATAAGGATTTATAAGTCTAACAAGTTTAATAATGTTAAATTGTTAAATATATATACATTCCCATATGTAATTCTTATATTTTATGTACCTGAAATGTTAAGCTATTTTAAAAATTTGTAACTACAGAGACCTCCAGAAAAATTATA
>CH002968.1:371545-430772 GCA_000149265.1 Ciona savignyi
ATTAAAATAAACATTTTAAGCAGATTCATAGGTAGGCCTATTTCCGCACTGGTGTACTATTGGCATATATACTGAACTTGCAGGTACTTATGATGGAAATAAAAGCGAAAGTATATAAATCGTGGACCAACATTGAAAATGAATTTTCTTTTAGTCTAAGAATGATTTGATTTAGCTCATCACATTTAAAAGTTCGTGACGCATTTTCGCTTTAATTAATTTTCGGAACCGTATTGTCGCATATTTTATTGCTCGTGGGACCATTATGCACGTCTCGTGTATGGGAGTCATGGGGGAGTACGAGGGGACACCAGTTCACTGAAACATGGACCGGAAATTTATGCAAATGTTTCGGAAAACGACTTCAATCTTTAAGCCCTTATATCATTAACTTTATAATGATTAGTTCGCAATGTATTGCAATAATGCCTATACCCAACGGCCGTGTTCGTTATATTTGTTAATTATATAACATTTTATTGGAGTGTTTAAACGACTGTTCGTTTTGCCGTCTTTTCCTTTAATAAATTTATACTATATATAACAACTAAATCTATTGAACATGCGACAACGATTCCACAGTGGTGTGCAGTGTCGAACCACAAGCGAGCACACATTGTTATATAACTGTTATGACTCACAGACAATAGGTTCGAGAGGCTGGATGGTCGTGATCTATCGGTCGACAAGTTGACTAATGAAAGAAAAACTCAAATTTGAATCTGTTATGCAAATCTGTTAAGCAAAAATCTGCTGTATATGCAAATAGGCTTCCAATACAGTTGCTCCGTCAACTCGAATGTAAGTAAGCGGAATACAGATGGAATTAAGTGCTATAATACCACCCCACGTCTAACCACCTCTATAAGAGCATCATATAATGTTTCAATAAAGTATATCCTGTTTTATCCTGTCTACGTCATATCTTATCCATGTATTATAAATACAGTATAAAAAAAACAAAGACGAATTGACATACGTAATTTACGTTTTTATTGTGGTGGAAATCTTTTATCCAAAGAAATAAAACATCGTCAATACGCTTTGTAAAGTCATGTACGCCGTTTTGGCGTAGAAAAAGAACACGAGGTGACTGACTATAAATAGGCGTGGTAAATAAGGACTTTTGTTGATCGAAGATAAATTATATTAAGTTTGAAATAATTCGGTTTGCTACATTTTAAAATACCGAACTGACACCAGTGACAAATTGTCTAACAACAGCCAAGCCACATTAGTATGTCGTGTTCCACCAGGGCTAGGTTATGATTAAATTATAATTATATCACGTTCCTAGCAGTAGACGTTGCTATGATCCAGCCGATGGTAATCAAGGCAGCGTACATCATTCGGAGTTCACATGCTTTGTCAATGTTGGAGACGCTGGTACAATTTCGTCGTTCGTTGAATTTGTACTCGATTCTTTTCTTCCTTTCAGTTCTTGGCGCCATTTCATTCGACGGTTTTGAAACCAGATTTTAACCTAAAATGCAAATGCTTAATGAGTTTCTTTTTAGTATATAATGTAAAGAAAACACCCAGATTAGGTCAATGCGTGAAATATGATATGTCGACGAAAATAGTCCAAAAGCTGAGACGAAAATCGTCATTTGCATGTGAAGGTCTAATTGGCAACAAGTCGAGTGAGTCATGTTCCCATTTTAGCTTTTAATTACACGTCTGGGGGAGAATAATAAAATCATTTAATGACTGGCGTTTGAAAGGCGGAAGAAGAGATAAATTCTGTAGTGTCAGGGGTTCACATCAGGTACCCGACATCAGACTTCATTAAACTTTGTATAAAACGTGACGTGAACGATTATTTACTAAAAACCATTCTCGTGCAGTCGTGCGGTGAGTCGTACGAACGTTAATTAACCAACCGAAACCATATGCAGTAGCGGCTACTCGCACGGCCATATACAACAATGCCCTACAGCAGGACAATTAATGACGCATGGTTTCGAAAAATGTGTTGCTACATTTTAACCTGTTGCGGTAGGCAATGTATGAACTTCTCCAATACTATGTTTATGGTGTTGACTTAACGAACTAAATTGCAGCACAAGTCAATTTTGGTACCGAAAAAATAAGAAAACTAATCAAGAAATCAACTATCAATAACCCTGTTTTGAAGCTTCAAAACCGGTCTTTTTTAAGCAACGTCCATTGTCTTTACCACAATTAAACTTTTTGTTAAAGAAACTGACGGTCAGCAGTTTAAAAGAAATAAGTTAAATAAGCTAGACTATATTGTTCTATATTCTATTCATATATTGAATACAATAGAATTTCCTGGTTGTGTTTTAATTAACCAGCCCTACAGCATCCGATATCAGCCATGTTTAAAAGCAGAATTATCTGTCTCTTGTAAAACCGGAACCACAGACGGAATCTAAACACCCTTTTTGTCGAACACTGCGTGTTTAAATGAAATAAAAAATAGTTTAACTAAACGATGTGTTTACCATAAAAGCGCTGATTCAAGCTGTCTGGAAACACAAGACTTATTAATACTCATGCGCGATATTCACCAAATTCAATAGGTGTTTTCTGCACAGTTTATTCGCCGCTATGGTCTAAGGGAAAATCTCAATCTGGCAAACTTCCCAATAGGATTTACATTGCCTTAATATATTATCGTTGCGAGTTATAACAAACTAAAAAATGAAAATAACAGTGAAGCATATTTCTTTTTGTATTAAATGCGGTGATTTAAAAATGCACCTGTGCGTCTGTGAGACCCAGCGCTTCGGCCAGTCCTCTACGCTCTGGCTTGGCCACATATTTCTGGACTTGGAAGCTTTTTTCGAGTCCTCGCCGCTGCATCAGACTAAAAACATGATATTGTTTAGGGGAAGTGAAACATACGTGATATGAGAAGGAGAGATGTATGAGACGACTTGCCTAAACACAGCTCTGCTCCACTTCCGCCTTTTCTTTGGCACTCCACGGTTGTCACCGTATACTTGCGACCCCATCCCGGTTGAATATGATCTCCCTCGTTGGAAAGTCAAGTCGTCATCTCTCATTTGACCGAGTGAACTAATGCTTTTCAATGACGGTCGCATTGCCATTGCGAATGCAGCAGCGTTCCTGCTGTTCTCGTATGGATAGCCGCTGTTGGGCAAGAGATTGCGCAATGCTGGATCTGTGATTTTAAGTCAATTAACATTTAATACATAAACTATTGCTGGTATACAGATTTTAACAAATTAACGCACAATTCCTGCTTTGTATTATGACTTCGTATTGATGTTACGACATGCTTTATATACAATGGCTTAAAAACCGCATGAAACTATATATCCGGAATTGCTGGATTAAAAACTATAAAAAAAAGTATCTTACGGTAAGCGAGCGCGGCCTGCCAAGCTTGCAAATTCGTAAATCGGGAAACTCCCGGTGCTGAGAGGTTCATTTTGTGAAAATCATTTTGTGTGTTCATTGCCATTGACGGAAAGTGTGGAAGGTGGTGGTGAGTGGACGCTGCAAAATATAAAATTCGACCTTTAATGATAAAATAGTCATCATACATTACTGGTAGTTAGTTATTCAGCTTTGATCGATTTACACTTCTGCAGTGAATAAAATTTATCAAGGTTTTTAAACGTCCTCATTTTGAACGGTTGTGGACCTTTACCAGATACGCATGCGTTTTATGTATTTAAGTGAAGGTCGGCATTACCTAGTTGTGGCGGTGATGACGCTTCGGGTGGCGTCATGGGTTCGGAATGGAGTGAGTAATGACGTGGCAGTGGGTAGAGGTGGGGTGGGGAGCATCGGCGGTGACGGTGGTGCTCTTCCTGGAAGACGTCGTCGGAATCGGAGGGCAATCTTTCATTAGTGGATTGATCGTGTGGTGAAGATGTGGATTTTATTTGATAGTTCGTATGCTTGTAAACTGGTTTTGTATTTGGAATGGCAGATGATTTAATTTTTGTTTCATTGCTTCCCAGTCGGTCGCCAGCCGCCTCCGAGTTCGTGAACACTTTTCCCGGTCGACTGTTCGCCACGGCCCGATGTCCGGCGGCCTGGTATGAATGATTCAGACAATATGGCCAATTCTTGTCGGAATTGGGCGAACTTGGGGAGTCGGACTTACGGCGGTCGGTTTCGAAGGTTTCAATCTTCTCGATAGATTGCTGATTGCTAGATTGTGCACTATTACTCAAAGAGTTTAAAGCGTTTCTGGCAAAATTTTGATTTTGAGAACTTGGCGCGTACGGATGAAAGTGAGGACCTTTCCCTGCTTCGTCGCGTTTGTTTATTTTGTATAAGGTTTGGTAATGCTGGGCAAAATACCTTGCCAGGTTCATCGTCTTATCGTTCCTATTTTCAATGTTGTCCAAAGCACCCTTTGAACACATGGACTCCGACATTACCGGTTCGTCCGAAGGCAGTAAAATCGGGACATCATTTTGAACATCGTTCGAAGAAGCGCTTGGGGATTTTGTATCAGTTTCATGTTTTGTGCCGAGAATGGCGTCGATTCCAAACTTTAGCCTCATTTTCGTGCCAAGGGGAGTTATTTTCTCCTCATAAATCTGGAAAATTATAAAATTCAACAAACCCTTCAAAAAGATTAAAATCAGGTAGGTCTGTGTGAAATTTTAAATAAAGATTGTAAAGTTTTTAAAACCCAATTTTGAATATTAAAGATTAATCGTCGTACCTGTTTTTCATTTTTTGCCTTGAACTCATATCTTCCAATGCTGAGGTCAACAATGTCAAATCGATTGAACTTCGTTGGGTCCAGCCTCGTCTTGAAAAGCAGAGAATCGTCGTGATGTTTTGATGTAGCGGTTGAAGTCATGTCTGCAGCTCAGTGATTGTGTAAAAAACCTAACCTGAGTTTTCTGAAACACATTTTTATACAAATCGAGCCGTTTTTAATCTTTATGCATTTTTTACCTATAACATAAGTTTAAATAAAACACGGACACAAACGCGGAAAACGTTAAACAAAACGGTACAGGTTATTAAAAATTACGTAATTTTTTAATCATGAACTTTTGGTTGTTCACATACTCTCACGGCCATTCTATTGACACTTATCTGCAAAAATATCCCATCCTTGAAATATAGTTTCATTGAGCGAAACTGGATTTTTTAGATGCACCCAACCTGCATACACATCTTGCTACTTTGTTGATGCGCAATTACACGTAGATTGCAACTCGAATAATTGCAACTTTAAATTTTCCTAGTAACTTCACGACGGCTCGTACCTCATTAGGCTATTATGAAGCAACGCGGCGGAAGTCATATAAGGTTTACTGAGTCAATTCAGCAAATCTCATTATTATTGTTGTGAACCGATTTCACAAGAAATATTTTTTAGTATTGCAATTCAGTATAATTACTTTATATTTCGATTTACTCTTGTTTTTAAATTATTTCTGCTAAACCGCATTGCTTTTAAATCTAATAAAACTTAAATTAATTTTATTTTGACCATAGTGCCTTTTCCTTTAGGCGACGAACACAAAATTGACTGTACCGCGGTTCCTACAATTTGAACACCGACTAATTCGTGACTTCTTTACATGCTCATATATATGTGACAACTCGTAACTATGCAATTTGCTGTAAACAACATCTTGTCTATTTGTAACCGCTAACAAATAAATAAATCTTGCCACTTTTCCTAAAAACAATTTGTTCTTTGCTAATCCGAATGCAGAGTCAAAAATCAAAGCGTTCAATCAGATGCCGCTATCTCAATGTTTATTTACGAGAATAGGAAATGTGACAGGCGTACACGCGGTTACAACTCGGCAAGTCAGTGATGCCAGTCGGGTTTCCAAATAAAACTTACATGCGGCTAGCTAAACCTAAAACGTCCAAATCTTCAAAATACCCATATATTATTTACCAAACTACTTTACTTAAGAAACTATGCGTGTTTTATTGTATAAAGGTGGCGACAAGAGTCCAGTCTATAATCCGATTAAAAATGTTAGGTAACACTTCAACTTTCGTTCGGTTTCACGGGATAAGAAACTTCCTTGGTCGGAAATGCCGCTCAGAAATTTAGATTTGTCTTCTAACAGAACCGGATAATTTGAGCACGAAAAGATATTTAATTTCTTTGATGAATCTGCGGCCTCCGTTGTGCCTTTCCTGCACGAATGCCATCAATTCAACGATTCGATACTGTTTATCAGTAGCGCGACACGAGGCGGTATTTATGCATATCTTGTGAACAGCGATTAATTGCGCTAGCAGCCACAGCATTCGATTGTTCCGTAATCGCTCAAACTTACACGTTAAGCTATGCTGGGACATGACAAAAAACTTGCTGAAAATTCAATTGGTTAAATGGATTCAATTAGTTTTCATATATAGCAAATCGGCTGTGATTTTTGGAAATCCTATTTTTTCAACTTTACCACAGTTTGTTGAACAGTACGCATGGCAGTAAAATAACGTGAAATTTTCTTCAGTATTTCGGGAAAAAGATTTTGTTGTCTCGAATGCTTGAAGGGTGAATTATCACATCTTACTACGCCTACTTTTTGCATTCTACATATTACTTAAAATTGGCTATTTTTAACAAAAAGTTCAACATTTATTTAAAAAAAATAATTTTTGCGTAGTCTTAACCAATTGCTGGAGCTTTTTGGCAAGCCACTGTAGGGATATTTCCGATTATTAGTTGAATAAAAACTAAAAAATCTGCAATGTAATAAGTAACCTGTGATGTCTGCGGTTACCCAACTGTGAGCACGGGTTCCGTTGACTCCGTGTTTTATTACTACCAAGTTTTCGTCCAGGTGAAAATTTCAAAGGAAAACAACTTCAGCGTAAATAGTTAGTAGAGTAGCTAGGGACTATTTTTAAACAAAGACCACATACATAAAACCTGCAAACCAAACAACAGCTGGTTTACTGTAAGTTGGGACTTTGCTTACTGCCAAGACGCAACCTAGCGCACACCCTGATATTTCTTAACATAACTCGTAGCACGGCATTAGTTGCTGCCACTTACTTCCTCGTCGAAAATCGAAACTGAATCTATATTTAGGTTTTCAATATTTTTTAAAAAAACAACAAGCGCCAATTCACTATCACGATCGTGGAAAATTTCAAAGCACCCTGCCAACATGTTTTGTGAGAGATTGAGTGCAGAATGATCGAATATACACAATCATACCAGGTTACGTCACGAGAACGATTACTTTTATTCAATGCAGATTGAACACGGATTGTCAAGGCACAAAACATACGTGACCAAAAAATATGAGTCTCCGCCCGGGTGAGAATTATCTCCCAACAGTTGGTGATTGAATGAATTGTTATATAAGAAAGTCGCCCAACAGGACTTATGCTTAAGTTGTAACATGAGAATTCCTTACAAGTCATTTCATCCGCTACTTCACAATTAAAAAACGTAACATTAGTTTAGCTGAATTGTTCTGGTCTTGTTTTGGTTTTACGCAATTTCAATAACACGTCGATTTATTACGTGTTCGCGAGACAGATTCCTATTAATGCGAACAATGCTATAACCGCATAAATCCATCAAGAGAGAACAATTGGTCGCATTAGGTGCAATTTCCTGCTTGTTTTCTCTATTTATTTACGCGGCAGTGGCATAAGGTGCATTCGAAGTTGTGAGAAATTGAGTAATGCGGTCGTGGTCCTCTAACCGCGATCATTTAGAAAGGCATATGAATAGAACAAGACGAGCCACGGGCATCCCGAACAGCCTAAATAAATTGCACAACATCTCATTTTAAAGGTCAATTTATTAATCGGTTTGCAGCGACCTATAGGCGATACTAAAAGGGTAACTGCAGCATTGGATTTGTTTTAGAAAAAAACGCCAGAAAACATTTAATTATTTAAGATGACATTGACAATCTGCCCACCGACAATCGTGATGTCAAAGTTATTACATGTTATACTATAATGCATTTTACAGAAACAAACAAACAAATAACATGACTGTAAAACCTCAAAATATCTAAAACAAGACACCGCACATATCTGAAGTTGATGGAGTGTATAATGTTTAATGCATTTTACTAGAAACTATGTCTCGCCGACAAGCGGCGGACAAAGATATCCTGTGCTGTGTGATTGATAACTGCAATGGGATCAGTCAGTCTTGAGCGTATGCTACCATTAATAATTTCCATCACTGTACCCACATTATTCTTTCCATCTTTTCCAGCTTATTTTTGTTTCAGATTTAATTAAATTGAAGTTAAACTGCCGCGCTTGTTTGAAGTGTGCATGTCTTTCTTATTTGTTGTGTGATTTTTTAACCTGGCCAAATTTCCAACCTATGTTGCTAGATCCGTTTTAAATCCGCATGTTTTATAGTAATCGATGGTGGGCGTCAGGTAAATTTATGGATACTCCTGGGATAATGCTCTCAGCCGTGTTTGTGAGGTAAGCTTTTTAACGTTTGCGATAATTCTATGTGATAATTTTACCGCGTTTTCTCATCCACGGTTATATAAAACAAACATGGTCATTTCTACAGACGAATAAAAGTCTAATGGATGGGTTAGTTTGTCGCCATGCAGTCTAAGGTTTGTAGAATCTAAACTGGTCGGTAGCAGAGGTGCCTAACGATTTCCCGTGAAAAAAATCTCCCGCGTTTTCCCATTCACGGTAATAAAACTTGAATAACTCATCTTATTCTAATATAATATAACCTACTTTTGTGATGTAATGAAACAAGAAGTCATTTAACATAATTTCACTAAAAGTGACAACATAACTTGTGATATAGGGTAATTCTAATTTTACAGAAAGACTAGATGTATTTGTGTTGTGTTAACCACCATCCATTTTGTTTATTTTGAACACAATATTATGCACAATGTTTTTTCAATAGAAAACTGTTGGGTTCCGGAGATATTATATCAAACAAAAGCTATGCCATTCACTTGTGGAACATGTTAATATACTCCCAGAGATATAAATTAACAAAACATATTCGTGTTCAACCCGATTGTTTATTTATGTCAAAGGTTAGCGATCAATACAGGAAAGATTAAAATCCAAGAAGGAAACTAAATCTTTAGGAAAAGAGGTTGCGTAGTAAGCAGGGTAATGATAAAGTACGTTTTAGCTAAACTTTTGCAATAATAAGAAGGATGCATGTACATTTGTCACATTGTTGCATAACACTTAAAAAGAAACTTGAAGCTGACTAATTTCATTTTTTCAATAAAACAATGGCGACTGAAATGTTTTCAATGGCTCCGGCCGATAATGCTGCTTGAACGAGTCGTTCGCACATGACTTTCGCTAAACCAGCCATCTGTTTATTTTCGTGTTGCTGATGCGATATTGGGTCGCTCTGAACGTTTTCTGTGGTGCCCATGGTCGCGTGGTCGTCGTGGTCTACACTCTGGTAAACACATAATTTAAGATAATTAGAAACTAACAATTATCATTCGATAATTGGTTTGCACAGGCGTACTGTCCTTGGAAGAAAAAATCTGACGATTGCCTGAGTGATAAGGTCCCTCAGTTGCATTCGTGAGGAAATCTGGCGATCGCCGCGTTTTCCAATTAATAAAACAAGAATATGTTATATTCCAAACGATTAATCTTTTAAGGGCACCATCGGAACAATGCTTGAAAATCGGTAAGCGCGCAATATTGAATAATCACTACAGACAATTCCCAAAACAATCGAAAAAGGGGCTTTACCAATATGCGAGACAACAGGCGGGATTAGAGGGGCGGGACAAAACATTATTCTATGGGACAGTGGGAAGAGGCCGTATAGGTATTTTTGTCACTAACATGAGCTGGACGGGTAATATCAGTCTAGCTCATGTTAGTGAGAAAAATACTTTGTCTCGCTCGTGATATAGCGTATTGTTCCGCCACGCTTACCCTGCTTCAATGATCCGCAGATTAATAAAGCCTTCAAAAAAGGCTTAAAAAGCACCCAATGTGTTAAGGTACAATCCACAAACCAGCTGAGTTGAATCGTCATCGAAATCGTCAGTGCCTTGTATTATAATAACTTCTTCTATTCCGTCACAATTCTCCTCATCGGTTTCCACGATGGAAGTCAACTTCCGCTCGAGATCATCACTCGTCTCCTCTGCTCCGCTTCCTTCTACTGGTGAATCTGGTGACAATGGGGGTTGTGGCGGGGTCACAATGGGGGTTTTATGGGGCATAATAAGGATTATGATTTAAGCGTGGATTAATTTTAATGTTATCACACAGTCAACTATAAATTAGAATGCACGTAAATGGTTTCAAAATTGGTCATTTATCATTCAAAATAAGTCAGTTTTAATTATCTAGGTGATACTATTAAAACTAGGAGAGCTCATAGCCTGTGGTGTTATAATGCTACACTGAGAATTCATTGTGTGCTTGTTTCAATGCTAATAAGGCAAGAAATGCAACAACCAAGAAAAAATGGTGGATGTAATAAGTTTAACTCACGATGATCCAAAGATTCATGGAACATTCTCGTTATGCTAGTTTGCTCAGATAATAATTTGGATGTTGATTGGATGATCCTTGTCACATTCCCGATATCCAGCAAGTTCCACAGGGATGCGGTTGCCATGACAATGAACTGGGTGTCATCAGTGATAAAAGACGAGGTAGTTGAAGGGGTGGGAATCACACATGATTTTAATTTCGGATCACCATGATTACCTGCGTATTGCATTTAAGTTTGTTGGAGATTACAAGAAATCTTGTTGCCTTAATTTGTTTAATTCATAATGCATTAAATAATAAAAAATGGTGAAGGCACAAATATGAAAATAAAGCCAAACTGGATATTTACGGTAGGTGCGTCAAGGCAGCATTAAATGCCTCAAAATAGCTCAAAACTTTAATCGTATTCTGTAATATTTTATAGGTAAACAGCAGCATGTCTGAATATGTCATATGACTAGTATTTAGTGACACAAATCAATGTTTCAATGACAAAATTAGTTTAAATTAGGGTTTGTTCATGGTTTGGGTTAAATACATTCTCTATTGCTGTATTCCTACATTTCATCCAAAATTTAAACAAATCCATTACAATCTTTAACTGGGCTGGGTTATAAGTAAAATTAATAGAATTTTTTTTTCCAACCAAATAAATAACATTTGATTTATTAATATGTTTTAAACACAAAATGTTTTTCGTTTTCCAAAAAATTAAATATAAATTCAATATTTTACCTAAACCTCTAGTTGTTTGAGAAACACCATTCACACACGGGTATCGGTTGTTTTGGACTATTTTTCCACCAGCTGAAGTCACTCTCTTTAACTCCATGTCATGGTGTGGTGTGTGGAGAGTGGTTAGTGGGTAAGCTTGGTTTTTGTGGAACATATACGCCTCGATATTGCCTGGTAAAAAAATAGAACTATATTGATTCTTCTTTAACAGCTAAACTAAAAAGTGTTCTTACACAATCAGAAAAGTTTTTTTTCCCCCAGATTGTTGGTGATCTAATCACATGAGTGCAATAGCTTCGCAAATTAGGCATCCTTTAGGTGGATAGCTTAGTCGGTTAAAGCATTAGCCGAAAGTTAGGAAAAAAAACGAGTCACTGGCTAGGCAGTTGTGATCGGGATCGGGATAGGATATTCATCTTTATCCCCGTGAATGGGAAAACCAAAGGGGTTATCACACGGGCAATCGTCAGATCACCTCGCGCCCATCGTCGGGTTACCCGATCTATTTCAGTGTGTTGTGTATGATAGAGACGTTTCTGCAATTTGGTAGAACCCATTAATCTGCTGGGTTCAGGCAATGTCCGTAAAGTGTCTTGCCCAAGGACACAACCGACTATCTAGCGACCAGTTTCGCACCTGCAACCTATTCGACTGAAAGGCGACGCACTTAACCGCTAGACCAACCGGCCGGACTGAACCAGCCGTGATTTTTGGCAAGGCATTAAGTTATTCAAACCCAGTGAAGCAAAGGAGTAGGGGATAGGATAGGATATTCATCTTTATCCCCGAAAATAGGAAAACCAAGGGGGTTAACACACGGGCAATCGTCAGATCACCTCGCGCCCATCATCGGGTTACCGGAGCTTGAACAAAGGATAGAATTAAAATGGTAGATGTGTCATAATCCTATACAACACACTTATTGAGCTCTATACCTAATGGTATAAGGTAATCTAAGGAATGTTGTAATCGCATGATTGTCGGTATGATAACATTGCCTGTGTTTAAATGCAAGTTGGAAAACATTAGGATATAATATTATTAGTTAGTAACATATGTTAATATGATTGGTGATGCAACTAATAATAATATATACCTGAATTTGCAACTAATATTTTTCCAAGATTTGTATCTTTAGATTCAACAACATGGTCACCTGACCCATCCACAGAAGTTGTGTTGATTGGTTTCACTTCATCGGTGATGATCAAACTTGTGGCAGAACATCCACTCCATCTTATCCTGGGCACAATATAATAGTCATTCACCAGCTGGTTAAAGTGCTGGATATTTCCTGCATTAAAATGGTTGAAAATTCTGTTTTAATGTATGAAACAAACAGAAATATTTATGGTAAATCTAATATTTGCCTGAGTGATTACTCCTAGCCATTTATCCAGGAGTAAAACATAAAAATTCTATTCTATTCCATCACAAAACCATGTGGTGCTTTGAGTAAGCTACAAATTACAGTTGCAAGTTGTTTCATGTTTGGGTTTTGTTTGTTTAGTCTGGATAAGGGTGAATATGTATTGAAGAAAATATTGATGGATAATCTATAGACAACCTATGTCAACTGCAATTTTGAACTATTTTGTAAATCGTTTTTAAGAAAATATATTCAATTTATTCTTAAGGCTTGAGCAAGGCATTTAGCAGACATTGCCTGTACTTAGTGGAATAATGGGTTCTACTGAAAATTAAAAGAACAGCTCAATAATGTACAGCGCACCAAGAAAGCTTTAGTAGCCCAATGGTGGACATGTGGTACCGTAATATGTTGATTGCCTGTGCATTAACTTCCATTGCATTTTCTCATGCACAGTATTAAAACACAGATATACTATATTTTATTGTGCACTTTTTGTTTTGTTTGAAAAAGTACAACTATAACTGTAGAAAATCTATTACTTCCAAGGATGAAAACTGTAAATCGTAAACATCTAACCTTGATTTCTCCCCAATACCATGTTGAAGGTAGCGGTCCAATTTCCTATAAGAGTTTGCCATGCATTGCAATATCGTTTGGGTTGATAGGATGTTTGAACTTTGAGGCATGTCACATGTATCACCAGTATGTGTAGATATCTTTACATTATTTAGTTTATTAAGAATCTCATCGGGATCTAAGTTTTCCTCATCATTGTGAGATGATTCACTCATCCGATCAATCTCTTGTTCAATATAGCTGTGCAGCAGTTGGTTAGTGTGAGTGACAGCAGCTTGACCATGATGTCCGTCATACAAACCAATGTAACAACAAGAATCTGACTTTTCTTTTGGAGTTGCTGAAACAATTTTATAGAAAACTTGATTTAAAAGAGTGGTCGAACAGTCAAATGGGTTAGTTTTTCATCTTATAAGCGAAAAGGTGTAGAATTGAAACCGCCCGAACCCAGCGGTGTTAATAGGTTGTACTTAAACTAAAATAATGCTTTAACTTTTAATCTACTGATTGTTAGTGTGATAAGGCCCTTTTGTTTTCCCAATCTCGGTACCATTTAATAAACATGCACTTTTTGTTAGCATTTTTAATGCAATTGTTAGTTTTAATGCAATTATTATCTGCTTTGCAAATAAGTTCTAAAAAACACCTGTAAATGCATTTTATCCAGTTGTTTAGTTTTTAGTTACAGTCATTAATAATTTTTTTAATATTTCGGGTAAAATACTATTAGCATTGATAACAAAAAAACAATGCTTTGCAAACGACAAACAAATAAGTAGAAAATAAAACAATTTCACCTTATAAAGCAATAATTACCATGGGATAGGAATTCAGGTTTGATCAATGTTCTATCCTCCATAGTATCTCTATGATCAATATTCATGGCTTCACATGTTCCAATAGCAGCTATACAATTAGGTAGTCCTTCCCATACCCCATTGCTTTGTATGTCACTGTTTAAGTCTATGGAGTGAAAAAGCATTAAACCTAAAGTCATTTCTATCCTTGTTATTATTGTGCATTGGAAGGCTGAACTGAGAATATTTCAAAAATAATTAAAAAAGAGATTAAATTACAATACATGCAATTAAAACATTACAGGTCTGAAACCGATAATTTTGGTGTAGATCTAAGCATGCACCCAAGATTAAGGTTGAATTAAACCCTGCGCACAATATTTGGGGTGAATGGAACACTACACACAGAATGGTAGATTAAACACTGCACTTACTAATCCTGCTCTCCCTAATAGCTCTCACACATAGTACAAAATATTTAAATCAGTATCTTACAATATAAAGGTAAGAGTACCTTCTGGTTCATGTCTAAGGCTCCCTTCCTTTAAGCTTGGTCTTTCTATATGAGGTTCCAGTGTTCTCAGTAGCGACATCCCGCGGTGTAAATTGGCTTGCACGACATCAAATGAGGTGTCCAACCTTGGTGAATTTGATATAAGACTGCCATCGCTTTTTGTCGTTTTAACGTAACTAACTTTAAAATATGTTGTTTTCTGCCAACCTAACAGCTGTAGCTGTAGGGCTAGATGTAGTTGATGGTGGAGTGATTTGGATAAGTTAAGATTTTTATGTTTTATCCCTTTAAATGGGTAGGATATAGGATAGGATAGGATATTCATGTTTATCCCCCTGAATGGGAAAACCTAGGGGGTTATCACACGGGCAATCGTCAGATCACCTCGCGCCCATCGTCAGGTTACCGGAGCTATTGCAGTGTGTTGTATATGATAGACACGTTCCTTCAATTTGGTAGAACCCATTAATCCGCTGGGTTCAGGCAATGTCCGTAAAGTGCCTTGCCCAAGGACACAACCGACTAGCTAGCGACCAGTTTCGCACCTGCAACCTTTCGATTGAAAGGCGACGCACTTAACCGCTAGACCATACGTAAGGGGGCTTATCAAATGGTCAATTTTGTTAGATTACTCTGCGCTGAATGTTTAAAAGACATTGCTACAGTTTTTACTTAACCCATTAATCAAAGCAAAGTCCGTCAAGTGACTTGCCCCCAAAAAAAATTGATAAAGTTATGGCTGGTGTGATCCCAGAACCTCTTGTTTGGCAATTTCCAAATGAGCCAACCGGTCAAGTTATTCCGACCAATAAATATCACAAGTGATATAAAGTTCATACATAAAATACAGGGACAAATTAACACAACAAGTACTGGCCTTCAATTCCAAACCTATCTATCTCGTTCGATAAAAACTTACCTATTAACTTAATTATTTAAACAAATTAGTGAAAATAGTGGATATATTCTGTGAAAGGATTATCGTTGAAAACAGGTAAATTCAAAGTACAATAGTTAATACAGTCACTCAGAATTTTGTTTGCAATTATATATTTAGCCAAAATGTTACAAGGTTCAGAACTAACTTATCAATTCTTTCCAAAAGGCCTTCTTTACCCGGGTTTTCTTTGTATTTCGATACAATTCTTTTCACCATCAGTCTGCGTCGTTTCAACAAAACTTCTGATGAACCAGGGCCCTCTGCTTAATTTAAAAAGGAACATTTTAGTAATCAAATTAACATTTTACTTGATTGTGTGATTAAACCGCTGATAGGTTCTTTGAATATCCAATAACTTCTAACAGTTTGCATTGTAATAAAGTAACAATAAATTAACAAAAATGTAGCATGGGCAAAAGGTTTACTTTTGCATATAGAAATGAATCGTAAAACAGCCCAAAAATTAAAATATAGATTAAGCCGTAATAATATTTTAACAAAATAAAAACATTATAAAACATAAACAACTCTGTTAAAGTAGCTTTGTTATAAAGTGTGTACCTTGTTTAAACTTTAAAGTTTTCAAAGCCTTATGGTGTGTTTGGTGTCCATTCAACTGTGCGAGTGTCATATTGGCTTGACACACAGGGCAGCTGACAAACACATTCTCTGAATTCATGGATTAACTTAAAAGAAAAACAGTCACCTCGTATATAACCTTGAACCACCACTTTATTAAAATTTAAGCCTTGATCTTAAGTTGATACACACAAATCATACAGTAACAAAAACAATACAGTGCGCTTTTTACATAAAATTTATAATTCAGAAACTTTTAGGGCATAAATATGAAAATTTTATGAAATTTAACACGGTTAATCAACAGTCATGCCTAATCATTTTAAGAACTTTTATAAGAACACAATAAAAACACACAAAGAAATTTCATGGTGTAAAGGCACAAAGGTAACATTAGAATGACTACTCATTCTGGCAGGCAAGCTATTGAAAAGGACAAACAAAGGTTAACTTAAAGGAAATATGACTATTAATACAATACTTCAATGGCAGATGAAATAAGAGAATCTATAAAGAAACATATGGCAGAAATCCAAAGTTTGGCTATAACACTATATTTCATTTGGCAACAATTTTGAACAGATTTTACTAACAATAACAACATAATTTGACAGTTCTAAAACATGTATAATTTCATAGTGCAAAACTTATTTTTTGGCACATACAAAGTCACTTTAACGCCATGCTTCAACAGAGATATTACGGCTATATTGTGGAAATGTGTCTCTGTATCTGCTGTACACTGTAGCTGGAATTGGTTTCTGTGCGTATTGATCCAGTTTTGGTTCCTGTTCAAGTGTGTACCGCCATGATTG
Organism: Ciona savignyi; assembly: GCA_000149265.1. Lineage (NCBI taxonomy): Eukaryota > Metazoa > Chordata > Ascidiacea > Phlebobranchia > Cionidae > Ciona > Ciona savignyi. Next base: position 388,311 of record CH002968.1, read on the forward strand.
GCTCACTTGGGGTTTGAGGTATCTCACTGAATAACCACTAAACCGGAAAAATTTGGGGTCGTATTCTGGTAAACGGAATTCGCCAGATGCAGAGATGAACTTTGACCAGTCACTTTTGGTGTTGCTAAGCATATATGTATGCTTGGCTGGGGCGGTGTGGGTTAAACCATCCGGATATCGTGGAACTTTTTTATTCAGTGACCTCCCTGTGTCAGTTATGCTTTTTCCATGGAAAGGTTTCCGGGCGCTCTGGAATAAGGTGCTGTTGGCATCCTGGAAATCCCTTGGTCCACAACTAGTTGTGGTGCGGCAGTGTTCGTCCGACAACATATGGGTGGCTGTATCCATGTCCATCCTTCTGAGGGTGGGGAGGCGGGGGTGGTACAGACCTTCCTTCACCGCAGCCAGCATCACCCGGCGGAAGGGTGGGTAATTATAGTTGGCGTGGAATTGCAAATGAGCATTTGGATGAGGTCTTGTTGATGAATCCATAGCTTAATTTAATTAACTAGCTATGGTGCTTAAATTACGTCTATATACACACATGCACACACTGTAAAGAGTAAAAAATATATCTTGCATTTTATTTGCAATAACCATATATAATTAGTGCAAAACATATAACGTTTTGTTGCCTACTGCCGTAAAATTTATTACGTTATTGGCGTATTGCTTAATATATAAAATTTTGGAGTTAGTTCGCCTGATACCACGAAGTCATATGCATGCAAAAGACGCCACTGTAATATCCATGGTTACGAGTAACACTGACACCTGGTGGTCTAGAAATAATATGCTTTCACTGGCGATTGTGGGAGGTTAAAATTATTTGTTTCGTGTATATTAATGCATTATTTGTGATCATGTGAAACCTTTTTAAAATAAAGTTAATTGTAAACATGACAGTAATACCTCGACAGCATAATTGAACATATAAATATCCTAGGTACAAACGGGGATTATTCTTAAATTACGGATTTCCCCTCAATGATTCAAATAAAAAATTAGTATTTTAACCTGAGTCACAAAAGGATATTATAAAAAAAATTATTTAACACGTATTTTTTTCTTCGCTTAGTAAATAACAAAATCTTAGTAAATAACAATACCAAAAATAACGCTCAATAAAAAACAAAAACAATTGTAACCTTACTTACCAAATAAATGGGGAAAAATTCCTTAGAACCTTATCAAAAAGTAAAAAAATAAATTATCATTTTTTGCTAATGCTACGTATAACACTCAGGTTAATTTAGTTTGACAAATATAAACAAACAGAGAAGATAATGGACAATTATTAAGAAATGGAGGTTACAGACCTATTTTGTGCTCCAAATACAGGTATAAAATATACCAACAAAATTCCTGTACGAAAGTTCTCGCCTCAAAATATCGTTTGGAGGTCAGTGATTGTTGGTTATATTCCTGTTGTCTGTTGTCTATGATTTTAAATCGTTTTTTTTTTCTACCGCTATGTAGTAGCCTATATTTTCACGTACTTTAATTTTGCAAAATTGTGATTAGAAATAATTAATTTTTTTATAAATATAAATCATAGGGTTAATACCTAAAGCGTACATACAAGTATACCTAATGCTCGTTCTTACATGGCGTATGGAAAGTACGTCAATTTTCGCCGAGATCTCGAGTGTGCACGCGCAAAATATTTAAGTTTGCATTGTGCAAACGTCCAAGAATGCACACTTCAAGTGTGCACACAATCTCCTTTTTATAATTGTTTTACCAAAATCTTAAAAAACATATTATTCTATCCTCAATCTTTCGTGTCCGTCAGCTAACATATCTATCTACATAACTAAAAATGGACGGAAAGTAAATTACCCGAGATCCAGAGGTAGGTTTACAAGAGTTTTGGAAATTATACGATGTTTATACTGCCAGCTCGCGAGCGTGTGTGAAATTACTCAAGTGTGCAAAGACGCAGGGAAAAAAAAAACTTGAGTGTGCAGCTGCCGTACTTTCCATACTGGTCTTACATAATGTATATAATAATTATTAACATATATATTATTATTAAATAGGGAATAGGTAATATGGCGGGAAAATCCTCGAACTGGGTTCAACCTGTATTTCTTAATGCTCACCCATAAGGTTATCAGCGGATCAAATAAAACCAATTTTTTTTTATTAGCGGCCACCGCCACAATGATAATTTTACATACCAGACTAGCCTACTGACTATATGGAGTTTACACACAATTTAATCGACCTCTAGTCCACAGACAAAAGTGGATACAAAAACATTTTACTCAGTTTGGCAGATTTTTTTCTCCGAAACATTTACCCAGTGGATAAAAATCTGCTTTTTACCTAGTACTACTTAAGTAGAAGTTGTGTCTAGAGTAATGTTCTGATTATGATTTGTAAGAAATTATTTGGTGATAAGTAGGACTGTAATATTAAAAAGTTTTACATCACTAATTGTGGTGGAAGAATATGACATATTTAAACATAGCCTATTAAAAACTGTTATCCCATTAGGATAGAATAGAATATTCATGTTTATCCCCATGGATGGGAAAACTAAGGGGGTTAACACACTGACACGGGCAATCGTCAGATCACCTCGCGCCCGCCATCGGGTAACCGGAGCTTTTGTAGTGTCTTGTGTATCACAATATATATCAAATCAGAAGAAAACGATTGGTTAACTTTTTCCACAGAGTGAAACAGCGAGAGATCGCTTGCTATCCGTGTGGATCAACTTGGAGCAAATTGCGAAAATTCTATCAATGTTTTGTTCCAAATTTCACTGTTGTTAACGTTGAAAAACCAGCTTGTTATTTGCGCAAGTTTTCACCAGATGGAAAATATTTCATTGTTTTTTCTGCGGACCAGACATTTGTTGAAGTTTATGAATATCAAGGTATTGTGGCTTTAACATGCTAAATGATTTCATTTTAAATATTTGTAGTGTATTTTAGAATTTTCTTGCTATTAATATTCAAATCCAACAGTAGTTGATCTGAACACATAATCAAACACAATGATGCTTTAATTGCATAGGTTCTACCAAATAAACCATAAGAACTAGTTTTGTGAAAATGAACAATCCTTTAAACATTGTGGTCTTTGGGCGATACCCCTTTCAATATGAGATCCAATAACTTTCAACCAGAGTGACAAAAATAAGACTCCAATTAAAAATATGATTTAAGTCTAAATTTTAAACCAACCACCTATTCTTCATGTTTTAGGTTGCCATGCTGCAGCATCAATGCTTCAATCAATAGAGGGCGATATACTGCATCAAAACTCTGGTGGTAGAAATAATTTTAAGTTCAAAGATTATTATCAAAAAGTTAGAGAGAAACTTTTCTCCACATTTTTCGTCCGAAAACATCAAATACCAGTGGCAAAACAGGGCTATAATTTGAACAGGTTGGTTCTGGGTACTTTTTTTCACCTGTTTAACTCATAGCCGATTTAAATTGAAGGCTGATATTTTTTTATTTCTAATATTTTGTATATAATGGGTATTATCATTATTAGTCATCATTTAACAGTAACTGAATTATATTTAAATTTATAATTAACCCCCACATATATATAAATCTATACATGTGACGAGTTGTTTGAGTAAAATTTCATAAAACCTTTTTGAACAATTGCTTTATACTTTTTAGTATAGATGGATTCATATAGTCATTTCAGGCTAAATTTAACCCCATGGTATTAGTTCCATTGATTGTTCATTAAGAGCACGTCACCCCACAGAGAATGCAGTTTATTTACGGATGATGGAAAATATGTGATTGTGGTGTCGGCCATGTTTGTCTCCGCAACCAGTCAGCCATCGTTCTACGAAATATATTCGAACAATGAAGCAATGAGCCCCAATCCACGCCATCAACTCGAAGATTATTCAATCCATTGTGTGGGGTTGGGCAGTGGTGTACTTCACTCTTCCATTGATTTCAAGTAAAAGTTGAATATTCCTATGTCTAAGGATAGAGTTCTGCATTTCTAAATGTTTTAAACATTTGTGTTATTAAAATTAAATAGTTTTTACGAACAATGCTTTAATGTATTGGATCGAACATATCACGAACAAAATTACATTATAATTGCTAATACACAAGTACATATAATTTAAAAAAAAACACAGCTGTATAAGTGTCACACATGGTTCATCAGTGCAGGTTATCTGATGTAAAACTTTCCCTGAACATCTAGAAATCTCTCTTTGGTTATCAAATAATAATTTCTTAACAACAAGGGTGACAAAACAAATGATAAATCAATTGTCAAAACATTGCATTTTCCAGATGCGACAAAATCTTTCCCTCCCACAACCAAGGCCTCTATCTGTACAAGAATATTCTTTCTGTGCTATCTGTCCAGCACCAGACAATCTACATATTCTGTGTAAGTTCCGATGTTGAAACTTGTCCAGTATAGTTTTGTGGAAGATCTGAGTGACACCAACCACCTTTTAAACCCTAAATTTTGATGTCTCACCACATGTCACAATTTAATCACCCTATGTCACAAATGTTATAATGCCCCTAGTTTTGTGGATGATCTGAGCGACATCAACCACCTATTAAACCTTAAATTTTGCCGTCTCAACCCAAGTCACAATTTATTGTATTATTTTTGCAGGTGGTTGAAGGGAAATTGGTTCAAACTCATAAAATCGGTCGCTTTTGTTTTGATGACGATGAGCTGTTATTATCTCCACAAAGCAGTCGAACAAATGAATTTGTGTCGAGACAACCTTTTCATGATGTCATGTTCAACTCGTTGAAACACAGGTCGACAATAGGAGCATCTTGTTTATCGTTGGGAAATGCAGGGAGCATTATAACATGGGCGATCATTACATTACCAGATGTCCAAAGTGAAGTTAATGGGGCTGTTGCAGTGTGTTAATGATGACAAGGGCATTGTTACAGGGATTGGTCAACCAATTTACCTATTATGGCATTTGGTTTAGGCAGTATTTGCTAAGTGCTTTTACTAAGTACATAACCAACTAATAGATATGTCCTTATCCGAATCAGTCGGTTTCTATAATTATTGTAGAATCTAGAATTTCCAACCACTTTAAAATAGACTGAAAGGTTATGCAAAAATCACTTTTTAAACTAAATTGGTAAAGAAAAAGAGAACTGCATGTTTGTTTAATAAAATAATTTTTAATTATAATCATCATAACTTTTTTATTTTGAATCAAAATTTATAAATAAAACTTTATTTTGTTTCACTATGAGCACCTAGTTTGAAATTGGTAGTATCAAAAAAACAATTTTAAATCATTTCCTCTTTGAATTTAGATCTTGATTTCAAAACGGACTTTCCTAAGAACCAGCAGCTGGTTTTGACCCTGAAACCTTTCTGCTTATTATACTTATCAGTATTTTGTGTTTTTGTCCATTTTTCCAGAATCTTTAAAGTGGTGTTTGTTGGTATTATTAATTATCATTCATATTATCATTTTTCAGGTTAATAACGTATCTGTACAAGGATGCACTGAACAGGGGGAGGGAAAGTGTGCAGAGATTCTACCAGCATTTTGATTTTTTTGAAGATCTTCGATTGTTGCGAATGCAATTGCTCGATGAAGACCATTTGTTGCTGAAGGTTGGTTGCTCAGCCATATCGTGCTATTTTAAATATAAACATTTAAAAAATATTAAAATTTTGCGTCTGAAAATTATAAATATTACTTGTGGTTAAATAATATACGACTTTGAAAGAACTGCGAAATTTTGTGGACGAATGTTATAAATATTACTTGTACACCAACAATACAGAAATTTAAAGAAACAGTGAAATTTTATAAAGGGAATATTTCTAATTTCTAGTTTATTTACCTTGGAAAGAAACTCGCTAAAAATATGTGTTAATTTTTTGCATTTTACCTACCCAACATTTTAAATAGACAAGTTGTTTAAATAATTTAAATATTTAATATGTATAAATAGTGGTTTATATTTAAACCAATCTTTTTTATTTATAACAATACCAAGTTATGCTTTGGGCATGGACAAAGACATGCTTGATTTTGGCACCGATTGTGCTCTTGGGATATTATTTAATTGGTTCCAACATATTCAGATTATCAGGACAAAAACTGATACGTGGGGCGACGAAATATGTCTGACAAATAAAAGTCACCAAACCTTAAATTGCATGTTGTCCGACAGGTTATTCTGGTGGTTTAGTACGTTGCCTTTCAGCCAAAAGGTTGCAGGTACGAAATTGGTTGCTAGCTAGTCGGTTGTGTACCGTGGGCAAGGCACTTAACGAACATTGCCCGAACCCAGTGGATTAATGGGTTCTACTAAATTGAAGGAACATGTAAATTAATACACGACACACTGTTATAGCTCAGGTAACCTGACGATGTGTGTGAGGTGATCTGATTGGCTGTGTGTTAACCCCCTTGGTTTTTCCATTCACAGGGATAAGCATGAATATCCTATCCTATGTTATTAAATGCAGTATGCTGGGGTGGACGTGGTTGGCTTGCGAATACAGGAACCGAATTCCCAACCTTCCTGTTTCGTGGTGTACAACTTCCGCAATGCACAAGTGCTTGCTGTGTACGAAAACACTTCAAATTACCTCCTGAAAATCTTCGAAGATCATCCCGGCATCTTTCGACAGGCGGACGCAATAAGAGGTCACCACCACACTGCATGCCCGGATGTATACAGCAGTCAAATACAACAAAGGTGAACAAAACAATAGTCAGCTCATGGTAACCAGTCCGGTTACTTATTTCATTTGAATATAACATTGCATAAACCTGTCCGGTTACTTATTTCATTTGAATATAACATTGCATAAACTTGTTCGGTTATTTTTTGTGTTTCTTTTGAAAATAACATTGCATAAACCTGTCCGGTTACTTATTGTATTTCATTTGAATATAACATTGCATAATAGGATAGGATATTCATGAATCATGTTAATCCCCGTGAATGGGAAAACCAAAAAATAGCTGAAGCATAGCGTAGGATATTTATGTTTGTTCACATGAATAGGAAAACTTTAACACATGGGCAATCATCAAATCCCCTCACGCCCACCGTGGGGTTACCGGAGCTATTGCAATGTGTTGTGTATGATTCACACGTTCCTTTAATTATGTATTACCCATTAATCCGCTGGGTTCAGGCAATGTCCATTAAGTGCCTTGCCCAAAGACACAAAAAACAAGCTAGCGACCAGTTTGGGACTTCTAATCCTTTGAAATGAAAAATTATAAATTGAAATTTTGATGTTACTTATTTTCACGGTGCTTTTGATTACCATTTACTGCGATAACTCCTTGTCTCAACTACTCCTATCAGCATCATCATTACCACAGGTTCAAAGACACGATAGTGAATGCAAAGTACGGAGGCAACACAGAAGCAGTGAAGCGCTTGCTTGTCCAACTCCCCATACCTGCGCAACTGCACAGCGCAAGTCCATACCTTGATCTAGCATTGTTCAGTTACGATGATAAGTGGATCTCGGCGGTGGAGAGGCCCAAAACAAGCAACGATTATCCAATAAGGTTTGTATGATGATTATCCGTGTATTAGCTTTCCTACCTGAAAGTATATGTTGGTAAAGTGTAAGTTTATCATTGCTTTTTTGTGTGACCAAATGTGCTAATGTTATGAAATAATAATCAGATCACCTATTAACAGTGTATTTTGTGTGTGACTGTTTTGATCAGCCATAAAGATTATCATGATATTCTGTCCTTAACATGCATGTGTGCATTCGGTAATCTCAAGTTTCAACACCCCTTATCCTAACTGTCTTTGATATCGTTTATTCAGCCGATTTAAAACTCGTAGAATAACTAAAATAATCTGACTATTTACGCCTGTCCAACTCTTGCAATTTAACTGTGAGCATATCGTCTCAAACCGTTGTTAACTACCAATTCCCTTGCCTACTCGGAGATGGACAGACATATTTCATCGGAATGATGAGTTCTAACAAACTAAAAAAAACGTTTAAATCATACATAACACACTGCAATAGCTCCGGTAACGCGACGGTGAGCGCGAGGTAATATGACGATTGCCCGTGTGTTAACCCCCTTTGCGTTTTCCATTCACGGGGATAAACATGAATATCCTTCTATTTATTTTCTCTCCAACCCTTCCTCACAGATTTTACTCGCGAGAATCCGGCCTTCTAAGATTCCAGATTCGAGCTGGAATGGTCCCATCTGCACCACTGCAGTCCTCATCACCACGCGGTAGATTGGTGGCTTTCACATTTCACCCACACGAGCCATTCGCAATCTCGGTACAGCGAATAAATGCTGAATATGTTGTTAACTTCCACTTCCGTCATATACCTATAACTCATCAGTCAGCAACCGAAGGTCCACCCGATTAACTGGTCCACTCTGTTTCCCACAAAAATCGAACTGGTCCGTATAAGTAACAATGCGTTAGATAAAATGTATCTGTTCTGGTACCCTTATGGGTATGCGGTGCAATTATGAGTAAAGGCCAACCCTTTAAAACAACCGTTTTGTTATTAAAACAAAATATTGATATTTTTCTAAATATTAAAAAGTTCAAAAAGGCTAGATAACTCGTACAAATATTTTCCAAATATATACAAAAATACGACACTGCCATATCATTATGCCGGAACAACGGTTTTCCAGTTTTACGAGGGATTTTGCATTCGAACCGACCCGAAAAGTGTGCTGTAGGGATTTAATCACACATATATACGAGAAAAATTTGGTAAAATCAAACCTATAGAGATACGTTTAAGACGAATCGTTTTAAAAAAGTTTCTGCGTTTTGAAATGTTTTAAAAGACAATTGGCAACCAGCGATTTGATCCTCTCTGTTGCACAATTTTTTAGTTTCTTTCTAATTTTTGTTTTCTTCACTACTGCCCTATAACCTTTATCTTGTACCTTCGTTTTCGTTTTCTTTTTTCTTTTTTTTGAAAGCATGGCTACGGTGCGTTTCTCTGCTATTTTGTATTCCACAAAAGTGCAGCATTATGCAAAGCTCAATAAATAACGAGGCTAAAACACGAGTCGTTCTATGCAGGGTAGGATATTAAAGTCTGTTATGTACAAATGCAAACGGCATTATCACACGATGCAAGCGTCACCATCTCGGGTCCAACATGGTGTTAAAGCTATGACAATAATAGTATTAATTTTATGGGTTCAGGCACAATGTCTCTTTAAAGCAAGCTTCTGGTTTCGATTTGTGCAATATTTCTATTGAAAACACGTGCTACCAGCAAAGCCATTTCATTGGACGAAAATTTGGTTGTATAATAAACCTGTCTAAATTCAGACCAACCACCTTAGTTTTAAGCATGTTTGGCTGTTTGCCAGTCTATTAGACTAAACATAAATACCGTAAAACCTATAGACGCCATCTCTAATAGAACAACACTTTAACAGAATGGTTGAAGAATAGATTGCCGTGGCGCTCAAATAGAGGTTTTAAGGTAAGTGTTTAAATATAGGATTCGCTGTCTCAATATAAACGCTAAACGATTCGGAGACGTACAAATATTTAGAAAGAACAGTATATTTTAAATTAAACAGTAAAGCATTCATACACGGAAGACTTGCATACAAGTTTGGTATTTGATTTTCAAAAGAAGTCCACCCCAATTGCACTGCTTCTACAGTTCGGTTGTTGCTTTAATACTCCGTTAAATTCACCAACAAATTCATCAGCCGCAAGCAAACCATGGTCGATGGTGTCGTCTGATCGGTGGGGTTCGTTCTGAATGGTTTCGCTAAACATCGCAGCGGTCGCATTCTGACGATCCTGTTAAAAATTAAGGACAACACACCAAAAATTAAGGATAACACACCAAAAATTAAGGATAACATTAAGGATAATGTTAAAAATTAAGGATATACAGGAAAACACACCTTCACCACCCATCCAGTAGTATGGGAATGAGGTATACTGTAAATCTGGGCTCATTACTTCCATAACAATCTAAGGCACACCATTTTGCATGGTTGCTTATCACTCAGTGAGCATTTTAACGATAACAGTATTTTAAGAATTATCCGAGTTTTTCCAGGTTTTTCGAACCCGTAATGAACTCATCACTAAGATCGTTTTTATAAAGAAATATTTACGGTGGGTCGTAATAAAACTGTAAGCTTACGATGACATAAAACCATATTTTACGACTCCCCACGGGGTTAGTTACATATTGTGCATGTGTTGTTCAGTCAAAATGAATAAAGTAAATCTACCTTCAACGACGATAGATATCCAACTTGATTTCCAAGTCTGTCTGCGTTTGGAACATGAAGGCGTAGCAGACCATAATCTGTCAAAATATGTTTTTAACTGTTTAGGAGTTTTTCATCCACTTTGCACAATATTGACCTATTTTAATGGATTTAAAAGTCGTTCAGTAGTCACGATTCGTCCTTAGATATCTGTTTTGATAAAAATCGACCAAACTTTAAAATATAATTTGCTACAAAAAGGTTAAATGAGGTTACATACCTTTGTTTTCACCCTTTGTCAAGAACACGTTCCGTATGTTGCTTTCGGATTTACTACGTCGACGTCTCTTTCTTATTTCCTTTGCTTGTTGAATTAGATCCTCTCTGTTTGACATCGTGTCAGTGGTCCAAGCTGAAGTTCCTGCGCCTGTACAAGGTGTTGTTGTTGGGAACGATCAACATTACTTAACTGATTGATTGGATAAATCTAAATCTCAACGTGTACTGGGCATCCGCAAATATATTGGCAATAACACCGGATAGTGGTAATAGCCCAATCGTCAGATTTAGTGTATGGTTGTGATAGGTTTACGCCACCAACAGATAAAAGCAACCCTGTTAATTAAGGTTACAAGTATTTGCCTTGATATAAGTAAAAAAACAATGATTTCGAAAAACCCTTAACATTTAAATTAAAACAGACACCATGGAATGATTGACTCAATGGCTGGAATCGACAGCAAATTTTACAATCTACCTGCTTTTTCCTTATTGGTCTTTCGAGGACGCGACGCGTATTTCCCAACTATCGACTTTACCGGGTAACTTCGAATATCTCCCCATGACGTGATGTATCCAGCCGAGCTGTCGTCCATGCTCCGATCATCGTGACGCTTCTTCTTCGATGCCGGAGGATGAAGAAGCTTTTTGAGGTCGGATTTCTTCGGGTTGGAGCTGCCATATCTCGCTTCTTCTTCCGTTTGCTTTTTTCTTTTCATTTTCCGATTATTAATAAAGCTCGAGTGAATTCTATCCAAGTCTTCCCACTTGGCGGCGAAATATTCCTCAAGGTTCTTCCCATTGACGATAAAGCGATCGTTACCTTATGAAGATTTTTATTTTTTTGGTGGTTAGCTAAAAAACAACAAATTGTGCGCTTAGCGCGAGTTGGTGGTCTTAGACCGAAACCCCTACGTGCAACGTGGAAATTAATCCACTCGGGGTAGTATCCCTAGTATGTGGGTGCTGGCAGAGACACCCTCCCAGGTATCTCTTCACAGCGTGCAAGCCACGTAGGGAGGGGTGGTATTCCATTGTTTAAGGTAACCCGAAAACCTTTATTTACGCCCTGCGACTGGAGACTGCGTTGGGTAACCGCATTACTGCAGAGTAATACGATTCTCGCAGCTCAGACCGGGTCTTTGAATTCTCACATTCACTGGTCAACAAAAACATAGTTTTTTTTTAAAACGAGAACAAGAACACTTAATTCTGGCTAACATCGAGGCGCTGATTCTGAATCTGGCATTAGTTTTCTGCTAGCACATCAGGATTTTGAGATATGAGGGGTATGGTGTGTAAGATTGAGTGTTATTTGTATCCCTTAAATGACCATATTTCTGCCATTAACATGGCTGCTGGAACTTCAAAAACTTTCCGAATCTGTAGACCAACATTTTTTCTTCTTTTATCTTAGCCAGGCTTAATTATAGCATGGGAAACTTTAACACAGAAATTCAAAACCATTTGAATTCTGTTTTGCCATAGCTTTCACAAAGTTCTTTATTAATCCTAGCTTGATATGCAATGGTGGCAATAAAACTTAAAAAATATAAAAAAAAAACAATGTGAACTATAGTTTAAAACAGCTCTTCAATATCATGGCAATAGCAAAGAAATCCCTCAACCTTGAAGGCCGAAGACAAGTCCCAATTGCGCTTACTTTGACATCTTTTTCAACCATATTCGTTCTTTTAACCTCAATGCAATGAGCTCCGCGTTTTTCCTTGGAAAGACATTGATCTCTAATTAAGTCATTTAAATGTTTTTTGTGAAAATAAGATGGGATCCTCTGTGGTATCAGATTCTGTGTACATTAATCCGCCAGAGTTGTGTTAATCAGTACTTTAAGTAAAGGTAGTGGAGGTACTGGTGGTGGCATTAATTTATTATAAGGAACAGGGGTCCTTACTGAATCCAGGTTGGAATGTGTTATTTTGTCTCTGTTTAAAGGATAAACCCTTTGATTTTGTAAAAAAAAAACCAATATTGACAGTGATCGTCAGCGTCACGCCAAATCATTGGGATGAATAAACGGCATAGAAGGAGACCATTTATATAGCCAGTTGTGCAAGCCTAAGCTGCATATCTTGCATATTTTATGGGATGCCCAGGTATTATCTTGGTTGCCCCATGGGTAACCAAAATATGCCGCATACATCTTTTTGATATCATGAGTGATTCTTTGCTGTTTTTTGCTTGTAAACTTTCCACAGACAAAGAAAAATCGATCTGTATGGTTTAAGAAGTTTCTGGGCATTATGATAGGCAATATATTTAGAAATTACTTGTAAAAATACTATGTATATTACTATTTTACAACTACAGAAATAACAAATTTATTTGGATACAATATATTACCATATAATGTTAATATAATTCCCTCAGTTCCGCCTACCAGTGGTATGTCCTACATTTTTCACTCTCTACACTAACTGTACTCTTCTCTACACTTAAATAAACTTGTCAAAATATCCTTTCATCCCTTCCTTGTTATTTAGAGCTTGCACTTGGGGGGTTGTTTTTTCCATTTAAGAAATGTATGTTACTATTGTATATTGGACGGTAAAACAAAAATTGATTTAAAATTGTACAACCAAAATATCTCAAAATTCCTGATGTGCTAGAGAAAAAGTAAAATTATTTTTGGATTCTGCATTAAAAATACTTTAAGATACGATCATTAGAATCTTTGTTTAAAATTTGCTGTTGACCAGTGATCGAAGTAATATGATTCTAGGGCAGGAAAAGATGAATATAGGTCACGTTCGTACCAAAATGAATAAAGCAAAAATGTTTCTTACCTTATTCAAATAGAAGATAATTGCCGAAAGTACAGGCATTATGTGTCTAAACTACAATTTGTGGCGTCCCATGTTAGTTTAACTTAACATAAGCGGAAAGAGGAAAATTTGATACCGTAAAAACGAAGTTTACGGCACCCTTCAATGTTCATCAAACTGTAAATTTTGAGAAAGCAAAGTTCAATCGAGTTTAATGGATGTACCTTTGTTCGTTTCGGAGATTTCCAAAATTTGTTTTTCTTGTTTCACCAGTTGATGTTTAAGTGCCTTGCGCGCCCTCTCATCTCTAAGCAACTGACCACCTGTAATACGAGAAATCAATTTAAATTGCCGGTTTTCTGTCGCACGCTCAGATCAGTCAAACCCATTACACTACTGCACGGCATGTATGTTGAACTCCCTATGATGTGTACCTTTTCACTACAAATTAGCCTAAGCTATGATAAGCAACATATGAAAGAATATTATTGCCATCTCTGGGGGCAGAAAAACACAGGGTTGTTAAAACAGAGTTATTTGTCAAATAACCTGTGCCCACAGTTGGGTTAAGGTACGAGTCTAACAGTTTTTTGTTTAGCTTTAACCCATTTCACAAGTAGGTCACAGTCATTTCGGCTAACGGTCGACGTTCACTCTACCATTTGACTGCATGTTATGTATGTTACAGTAGCGACAAGTCTCATTACCTCTGTTCTTCAGGCGCTCAGGATCCTGGCTTTTTTGGTGTAGTTCAATCAATTTTTCAAACGAGTTGTCCCAATCATGCAATGGTTTCGTTATTCGTGCTCTTTGCGCCATGCCCCTCTTTATATTTTCAGCCTCCTTTTCAAAGTTTTCTGTGTGACTTCGCAACTGCTCGTTCTGTAAATTGACATGCAGTGAATAAGTTGACAAGCAGTGCCATTCTCTGATCACCTTGCGCCCTTCTTTGGGTTACCGGAGCTAATGCAGTGTATGTTGCTTAATTTTTGGCAGAATTTATTAATCCAATCGAATGGGTTCGAACGATGCTATGTGTTTAGACAAAGTAAACATCCGACTAGGTATATGCAATTAAAAATTATCAAATGATGTCAAAAATAACTTGAGAGAAATCCTTTTTTTAAATACCGATTTATATTTCCAGAGTCACCTATTTTCTAGAACAGGGATGTCCAACCTGCGACCCCCGCGGGGCCGCATTGCGGCCCGCCTGAGATTTTTGTGCGGCCCACTAGTCATTTTCACTCCAAGTATAGTATTTTGAACTTAGCCTAATTAAAATGTATCAGTCAGGTTTAGGGGCGCAGTAAACATCAACACTGCAGAAAAAAACAGACTGACAAAACACTTAAAGATGAAATTAATGGCTTTTAATTGTTTCTTTATGTACCCATTTAGGGTTGGAATTAAGGGATCGCAAATAGCTATTCGCCAACCGTTTTCTAAAGTTCGTGAATTACAAAATTTAACAAAATCGAGAAAATTTAAATTACCGATACTGATATCGCGCACTTTTTAATAATAAATCCTCAATACGTTAATATAACATTGTTTGCCTTCAACATAACAATATTTATTTACCTTGCATTGTTCGCGTATAATAAGCATTGCTAACATAAGGCAAGGATCGCCATTATGCGTTAATATACCTCGATTCCTTTATTTATGATTGGCGAGATGCCGCACAGCCCATTTGAATTCACTTTTATTGCAATTCATCATTACTGTACTACTAAATAACGTTACTGTCTGCTTTATGAAATAAATATTATTCTGGTCGTTTAAGGCAATTTATTGTAACCAAAAATGTTTTGCGCGCTTACGCGCGAATACAATTTTCTTCTTAACCACGCATTTCGCAAATCGGTTCAAAACCATTAATTCGAACCCTGCCATTTTTATTTAAATTTAATAGGTTCTGTGGCCCATTGAACTATTTCAAGTGACAATGCGGCCCATTACAATAAAAGTTTGGACATCCCTGTTCTAGAAGAACGTGACTACACAAAGATTCCTAGAAAGCACCAAGTATCGGAACTAAAAAAACGTTTACCGTCCCATTCTCATAAAGATCAAAGCCAAGCATGCTATCATCATCCAACATATAAGCTTGACTACGAAGTGATTTTATATTGGCGATTGCGCTTTCCATTCGTTTAAGAAGTTGTCCTCGTACAATTAATTTTAATTCAGAAGAATATTTGTCCAATCTGTTAACCAACGATTCTTCAATCTGCAACACAAGGTTTTGCCACGACATCATACATAGTATCTAAAGCAGTGGTTCCCAACCTTTTTTAGTGTCGGGGCCAAATTTCAAATTTTAGAATACGTATGGAGCCGCATGAAAACACTCATGAAAACACACTGCTTTAAGAAAACAGTGACGTAACAATAGCAGCCTTTTTCACAACTTTCCTTGCCTCTAATCTAAACTATGAAGTAAAAACTCTTTTCCCAGCCTTCATACTAAGCAAGGGTAATTTTAGAATACTAATTTTATTTTTTTTATTATTAGAATCAGATTCTAATATTTTTTTAGGGGATTTTCAAAGGTCAATGAGAGCCGCAAGAAGGCTAGCTGGGAGCCGCGGTTGGGAATGACTGATCTAAAGCATTGTCAACGACAACGGCAATATGTTTTTGGCTAAGGTCGTTTAAATAGGAAAAAGGGGTTTTACCTTGCTCGGAAACTCCAAATATTTTGCCCGAAATGTCTCAGTTTCTTTGGCGCTTAAATTGGATTCTCCCCACAATTTAGTTATTTCTTTTCTGAAGTGTACCGCCTTGTTCCTGTGGTGTATTTCTCGCATTTGCTCCAAATATGCTTCAGAGAGTGGATATTGCGGTTCTTCGTAACAAACAAAACTTGTCGTCGCATCGTTAGGCGATAAGTCGTTTTGCTTTAGAAAACTTAGAAATGAGGATCGAATTTGTCTAAATTCCGCGTGTCTGCAAAATCATAAAAATAATACAATTAGTTTAAATAAAAAAACAGAGCAACACATTAAATGATACTCCAATTTGCTGGCCTGTTCGAGTAAGACTAGTTCTGGGTCCATTTCCTGCTACTAGTTTATTTGTTGTGTGACATTTTTACCTGCTGTCGTACTTCATTTTAAGGTCAACTTTTTTCCTAGAGAGACGATCGATATTGGCTTGGGACAAATCACTTTGTTCGCTCAAGTTTAGTGGATCTTCTCCTAAACTCTTGCACAGTCGATTCCCATCAGCCACGAGATTTTCTATTACTTCAGATCGCTTCTTTTTTATATCATTGAGACGAATGATTAGTTTTTCTCACTCGAGATTCCTGGTAAATTTGTCAACAATAATGAAATATGTTAAATAGACAACAACACGCGTTTGTACAAATTGAGTAATGACAGGAAGCATGAAATATTATTATAATATTCGTGCGAAAAACAGAACGTAATAATAGAAAAATACAAAATATAAAATAAGGTAATATAAATAATAAGAAATTTTATAGAAAAAATATTAGAAATAAATATATAGCAATAGTATGCTCATGCTTTACGTAAGTTGGCAAAAGCAGGGTGGTTATAAAATTTGATAGAATAATAAGTAAGCTATTACACAAAGACTTATCAAGCTATTACACAAAGACTTATCAAGCTATTACACAAAGACTTATCAAGCTATTACACAAAGACTTATCAAGCTATTACACAAAGACTGGGTGCAAACTCACGAATATATGTGTACCTGAGAAACTAAACCGTCTCGGATTGCACCGGTGCTCTCATTCGAACAGTTCACCGAAACTTCATTCAACTCTTCACTTTCCATACCGAGTTGTATTGCCACCACTCTCGATTCCTCTGTAAATCGTAATAAATTATCGCGAATCTTCCTTTCCATCATTTCTTCCTCGTTCAGCATATTCCCCATAAGCGTCTCAATCTCTTCAGCAACCCTTGCGCGTCGAGTTGAAATCTGTGAAATAAATTTTAGCGGTTTTGGATATATTAATTTGTTCATGACCCGGTTCGGATGAGCGGATAGCTTATCTCACCTAAAAGAAAATGGCTGTGGGCTGTCCATTCTGCACACATCTTACCAGATTTAAACACGCAATATTGTGATAAGTTAAGCTTCACATCGCGTCCACCGTCGGGTTACCGGAGTTATTGCATTGTGTTGTGTATGATTCAAACGTCCCTTTACAATTTAGTAGAACCCATTAATCCGCTGGGTTTAGGAAATGTGCGTTAATTAAGTGCCTTGCCCAAGGACACAACCGACTAGCTAGCGACCAGTTTCTAACCTGCAACCCTTCGGCTGAGAGGCAACGCACTAAACCACCAGACTAAAGATGCTGGCAAATATTATTAATAAAGCAAAATACAAAATGTAAATACCAGATTATCATCCATTCCGACTCTTCTCCAAAGCTCGTTCATTCTTCTGTTAAGCTCAATTGCACCATCCGATACGAAAAGATATCTCACTCGACATGGCTGTACTTGGTCGAGATTTCTAGACTCAGAATTTCTAAATTTAGTTGGTTTTCACCGAGTTGTTGTTATGAAACATTCAAAAATAATAACACTGGTTTGCTGGTTTATAAATCACTTTAACAAAAAAAGTTACGCGAAATAAAAGGTAATTATGAAAGCAATCTTGGAAACATAGACAATTCGTTCTGAAATTGAACTGAAAAATCGTTTTTCTTTCACGTATGGTGCGAATAATGATTAGTTTTATCACCTAAGACTCGACGTTCGGCGTTACACTGCAGCAGAAGTTGCAAGTCTATAAGACGCAGGGGCACAGAAGGAAATTGGACACATGTAGCGACCTCACGTCACACAACACAATAATAAGGAAAATTCGCTTTTCGCCTCAGTCTATCTTTTGTTTAATATGTGCTGCAACTAATTGTGATGGGCAGATCTCATATCCACCGCCCTCCCCTGAAGTTTAATTTAAATTGCATTAATTTGTTGTGGATGAAATCTCAACCAGATACTGGATGTCCATCATTGGGTTATGGAATATATTGTAATTTTTCCGATTAACACGTCGATAATATGTCGGTCCTTCCGCTTTCTTAAGGTAGCCTATTCTTACCATCTTCAACGACTTTACGATCTCAAATTCTCTTTAATAAAATATGTCCATATTTTATTGAGACTCACCTTTGAGAAAAAATTGTTTTTTTAACTCCATTCTTTAAATAGTGTGTAGTTTATGCACGATTTTCTTCTAAATGTTAAAATTTTAAAAAGTGATCAAATAAACTTTCTTTAAAACTGACACACACCCAACAGGAATCCGGTCAAATGACAAAAAAATGAGTGCTTCCAATTGATCTAGTCGATGGTACGTGGTAAAATATAGGTTGTTCGGATTTTCAAGCGCTCCATTAATATTGGTTGGTCGAGTACTTTAGTTATTCGTTTACCTGTCAATGACAGTTTGGGGAAAATAGGCCATAAAATCAAAGAAATGAGTGGCGAGTGGAGTTTGTGTAATATGCTCAAAAACGGCTGGAGGTTTTGTAAAATTTCGACAAAAGTTTGATAGAACTTGTCGTTCAAAATGTCTTCGATAGACATGTATAGCTCGTAACTGAGCCAAAAATTAAGTGTTTTTAAAAAAAAACACAACATCTTGGCTATACTATATAAAGTGGATTTCCGAGTATAGTGTGATATATTCTTTCATTCATGGGTTCACTAGAACACTATTTATGTTTTATCCCACTGAGTTTAGAAAACGAAAAAAATCGTCATACGGGACTCTGTTAAAAAAGGGACACCAATAATGGGTGACCAGTCAACTGAACCCCTTACAACTGAACCCCTTACAACTGAGCCCCTACAACTGAACCCCTTTACAACTGAACCCCTTTTAACCGAACGCTTTTAATTGAAAAAGGGGGTTCAGTTGTAAAGAGGTTCAATTGAAATGGGTTCAGTTGTAAAGGAGTTCAGTTTAAAGGGGTTCAGTTAAAAGGAGTTCAGTTGTAAGGGGCTTAATTGTAGGGGTTTAGTTGTAAAGGGTTCAGTTGTAAGGGTTCAGTTGTAAGGGGTTCAGTTGTAAGGGGTTCAGTTGTAAGGGGTTCAGTTGTCATGGAACCCAATAATGCACATATGCGATATATATATCACACCGACAATCGTGAGTTTACGAGTTTTGGAACAATTGCAGTGCGTTGTATATGATTGAAACGATTCTTCAATAGAATCTAGTAGAACCAGGCAATGTTCGTTAAATGCCTTCTCAGCATGTATTCGTCTAGTAGGCGGTGGGTTTCGATTCGTTTAACCTTTCGAAAGCTTGCACCACCTACCGACCGTACTGAACTATACTCCGTCGAAAACATGTTATCTACGGTGCTAGGTTCACACTTTACAGACTTCTTAACAAGTACTGCTATCATTACCAGAGATGACGTAATTTGGTAACAGTTTTTACGAGTCAAAAACGCTGACGCACTTAAACCCACTATAACCGACAGAATCAAAAAAACAGGAATGTCGTTCAACTAATCGGGGATAACTGTGCCTGGCCCGGCGCCACAATAAAGTTTGTTTGCTGTCTCAGGGGAAGTGTACACATTAGCAGATACTTACCTTAAGCATTGTCAAAACGCATTGGAATTTAATGCTCGGCAGTATAGCCTGTGTGTGTAATGAACTGGGATTAGCAAGTATCGGTTTGTTCAGGGTGTTTTTGTTTGATTAGAAGATGAAACTTTATCTAATATTTTATTTCTTGGACAAAACATAATTTAAACTTAAATATATTAAATTGATACACCAACGTGTCAATAATAAATGGATTATTCTTTCAGGGCTTAAACAGCATCTTGGGTTAAGGTATAATTTCAGGTTTACAGTTTTATATAGGTTAAAGCAAAATCTGCTATGTTAGCATCACATTTTGTTGGGATATGTGCATTTATGTGTTTTATGCATTTGTCTTCAAGTTAAACAGAAAACAAGATTTCTAATTCTAGTTGTATTATTTAATTCTAGTTTCACGTAACTGCTTCATTAGCTCGTCTTATTAAAATAAAAAAAATTAATATTTAAATAAAAAAAAAATTTTCCTGATTTTGTTCTAGTTCTGTTAAATACCGGCTTTTGTATCACTAAGTGTGATATCCAGCTATTATCACTTCGTGGGCATGGTATATTTCATTACTTCCCATTAGTAGTACTTTCTTCCAAGTGTAACACAATTTGACATAGATGTCTAGAAAGGTGATCGGGTTAACAATTGTTGTAGCGTGTATTGGAATCGGGTTAGGAGTGGTGATCGGCTATTTCTCGCACACACCCCAAGCTCCAACAAACCCGGAATGGGTTGCAACGGTGGAAACCTTCTTTCGTGACTTGGACGAAGGTTTTCTTTCCACATTCGTGGATGGTATACAAGCGGATAATATAAGGAACAATTTGCAGTAAGCAATCGTTGATTTTAAGGATTATTTATTTTGCACAGATTGTTTAAAGCAATATCAGGAGTCTCTAAATAACACTTATTTTTTGCAATGTTCGTTATCCGAATTATTAGCTATATATATGGGTTCTACCAAAAATTGAAAAAACGTTAATGGTTTTTACCAAAATTGAAGCAACGTGGCAATCATGTACAACACACAACAGTTATCCCGGTAAACAGGTCTGTGCAAAGCAATCTGACTATCACTCGTGTGAGAACGCTCATTTGCGTAAGCGCGATGTAATCTGACGAGTGGCCGTGTTCCTTTTATGGGGATTAACATCAATATCCTATCCTTTTAATTACACATTTCAGCAAAGTAATTTTGCAGATTCTTCGCCGATCAGCCGCACATGGCAACTTCCCCACGAGACGAGGCATTGGCCAATCACATCAATCAATTATGGACCGACCAGTTGGACAGCTCCAGCATGAAAGCATATCAAATAATGCACGGGCTGCTATCAGAAGATCCAAATAAACCGAACACTTTCACAGTGGTTGATGAAAGCAACAATGAATTCTTCAGGTCAAGGCAAACAGAGATAGTCTATGAAGAATACATGAAAAATCCAGAATCTATAGTTCCTTATTTCAACGCATTTGGACCTCCCGGGGATGTTCAGGTGACGTAGTATGAGTATTACGTCACTATGTAAATAGGAGAGTGTTCGTTTACTTTGTTTGTTTCCTAAGTTAGTGTTGGTATTTGTACTATTTTTTCACCGGCCTCGGTTTCGAACCAAACTCGTTGCTAGGAGTTGTAAACCCAACATGTTGCTAAGACCCTATATTTTTGTATGTAAGTCTGTATATTATGTATCGGTCGCGTTAACCATTTAGCCACACGACCGTACAAGGTATTTGCAATGATGCTGTGGGCTGAAAACCGTCTAGGCTACATGCTGTGCACCACTGACAATATTCTCTCGCACACGGCATATTAATGGACAGCGCATTGTTTCAATATTCAAGAAATAGGTCGACTACAAATAAAACTTTTGAATGTCAAAGATTATATATTGAGCAATCCTTTTGCATAACTTGGTGAATTAGTGCGTCGCATTTTAGCCGAATGGTTGCAGATCCAAAGCTGGTTGTTAGCTACATCAAATTGAAGGCATTTAAGGGCTACATTGTATCTAAAGGGGTAAAATATACCTAAAAGAAGAATTGGTGAAAACTCTATAAATGTTCATATGGATAAGAAAACCGCAGCACCTTCCAGTGCAACTCCCTGTAAAGCGAGTTTTTTTTTCGAGCCAAGTTTCGAACCGTTGATGGGCTCGTCACCAGGACCGTTTTTTTGTATGAGAGTCTGTATATATATGTATCGGTCGCCGTCAGATCACCTTGCGCCCACCGTCAGGTT
This sequence comes from Ciona savignyi, assembly GCA_000149265.1. Classification (NCBI taxonomy): domain Eukaryota; kingdom Metazoa; phylum Chordata; class Ascidiacea; order Phlebobranchia; family Cionidae; genus Ciona; species Ciona savignyi. The sequence goes on from CH002968.1 coordinate 410,443, forward strand.
ACCTAAGCTATTGCTGTGTGTTGTATAGGCCTATATGTTAAACACGTTCCTTCAATTTGGCAGAACCCATCAATTCGCTGGGTTCAGGCAATGTCCGTAAAGTGTCTTGCCCAAGGACACAACCGACTAGCTAGCTACCAGTTTTGCACCTGTGACCTTTCGATTGAAAGGCGACGCACTTAACCGCCTAACCGGCCGGACTAATTACAAAATTATCCGTCGAAAAAGTACGGATTAATTGAAAAATTTTGTAATTTTTAGGACAGTAGCCCTTCGTAAAGGGGTTAAACTTTTTACTTTCGTCTTCTTTCGTTTTCCGCGTTTAATATTTCTAGGTAAAACAACTTTGGTTATTTAAATGTGTGTTTTTCTGAGGAACAATGGTGGTGATTCCCACCAAAGTTCTTTTACCTAGAAATATAAAGTGAAAAGTTAAACCCCTTAACAAGGGGCTACGTTTGTGTTTTAGATATTCTTCATCGCACTTTTTCCTTGGAGCAAAATCGCGTATAAAAGACCTCATTTCATCAGAGAAACACAGACACGGAGATGTCTAGGCTTACAGCACTGTGTTCCAAATCCACAGTCTGTATAGCCTAGGCCCTGGTGCTCTCGAGGGCGGGAATACGCTTAACGTACCCTACAGCCCGTCCCCACTTATCAAACTACGTAGCCGGTTATGCTTATGCATTATTGTAATTGTACCGTTGCGCTTATCGGAGTCAAACTGTAATAATAAAGCTAAACTGCTACCCGTCTACCTTGTAAAGTCTATAAAGTTATTAATCAATAAGCAGCCGCTACACAATATTTCTATTGAAAAGACGTGCTACCAGCAGAGCCATTTCATTGTACGAAAATTTGGTTGTATAATAAACCTGTCTAAATTCAGACCAACCACCTTGGTTTTAAGCATGTTTGGCTGTTTGTCTATTAGACTAAACATAAATACCGTAAAACCTATATTTAACCAACGCCATCTCTTTTTGAATACCTCTAATAGAACAACACTATAAGAGAATGGTTGAAGAATAGATTGCCGTGGCGCTCAAATAAAGGTTTTAAGATACGTGTTTAAAAATAGAATTCGCCGTCTCAATATAAACGCTAAACGAATCGGCGACATACAAATATTTAGAAAGAACAGTATATTTTAAATTAAACAGTAAAGCATTCATACACAGAAGTCTTAAATACAAGTTTGGTATTTAAATTTCAAAAGAAGTCCACCCCAATTGCACTGCTTCTACAATTCGGTTGTTGCTTTAATACTCCGTTAAATTCACCAACAAATTCATCAGCCGCAAGCAAACCATGGTCGATGGTGTCGTCTGATCGGTGGGGTTCGTTCTGAATGGTTTCGCTAAACATCGCAGCGGTCGCATTCTGACGATCCTGTTAAAAATTAAGGACAACACACCAAAAATTAAGGATAACACAATAAAAATTAGGAATAACACAATAAAAATTAAGGATAACATACCAAAAATTAAGGATAACACACCAAGAATTAGGGATAACACATCAAATTAAGGATAACATCAATGATAATGTTATTAATAAATTAAGGATGTACAGAAAACCACACCTTCACCACCCATCCAGTAGTATGGGAATGAGGTATACTGTAAATCTGGGCTCATTACTTCCATAACAATCTAAGGCACATAATATTGTATGGTTAACACTTAGCGGGCATTGTAACGATTACAGCATTTTAAAAATCATCAGATTTTTACCCGTTTTTTTGAACCCGTAATGAACTCATCACTAAGAACGTTTTTATAATGAAATATGTACGGTCGGTCGTAATGAAACTGTAAGCTTACGATGACATAAAACCATCTTTTAACGACTCTCCACGGACTTAGTTACATATTGTGCATGTGTTGTTCAATCAATATGAATAAAGTAAATCTACCTTCAACGACGATTGATATCCAATTTGATTTCCAAGTCTATCTGCATTTGGAACATGGAGGCGTAGCTGACCATAATCTGGCAAAAAATGTTTTTGACTGTTTAGGAGTTTTTAATCCACTTTGTACAATATTGACCTATTTTTGTCTATAATGTTACGTTTTCTTTAAAGGAAATAATATTGAAATCAAATTAACAGTAGAATGGATTTAAAAGTCGTTTGGTGTCACGATTCGTCCTTATATATCCCTTTTGATAAAAATCGACCAAAGTTTAAAAATATACTATGCTACAAAAGGTTAAATGAGGTTGCAGACCTTTGTTTTCACCCTTTGTCAAGAACACGTTTCGTATGTTGCTTTCAGATTTACTTCGTCTACGTCTCTTTCTTATTTCCTTTGCTTGTTGAATTAAATCCTCTCTGTTTGACATCGTGTCAGTGGTCCAAGCTGAAGTTCCTGCGCCTGTACACAGGTGTTGTTGTTGGGAACGATTAACATTATTTAACTGATTGATTAGATAAATCTATATCTCAACGATTATTGGGCATCCGCAAATATATTGGCAATAACATCGGATAGTGGTAATAGCCCAATCTTCAAATTTATGCTGTGTGGTTGTGATAGGTTTACGCCAACAACAGATAAAAGTAACACTGTTAATTAAGGTTACAAGTATTTGCCTTGATATAAGTAAAAAAAACAATGATTCCGAAAAACCCTTAACATTTGAATTAAAACAGACACCATGGAATGGCTCAATGGCTGGAATCGACAGCAAATTTTACAATCTACCTGCTTTTTCCTTATTGGTTTTTCGAGGAAGCGACGCGTATTTTCCAACTATCGACTTCACCGGGTAACTTCGAATGTCCCCCCATGACGTGATATATCCAGCCGAGCTGTCGTCCATGCTCCGATCATCGTGACGCTTCTTCTTCGATGCCGGAGGATAAAGAAGCTTTTTGAGGTCGGATTTCTTAGGGTTGGAGCTGCCATATCTCGCTTCTTCTTCCGTTTGCTTTTTTCTTTTCATTTTCCGATTATTAATAAAGCTCGAGTGAATTCTATCCAAGTCTTCCCACTTGGCTGCGAAATATTCCTCAAGGTTCTTCCCATTGATGATAAAGCGATCGTTACCTTATGACAAATATAAATATTCTTTATTCTAAGATTTTTTTGGTGGTTAGCTAAAAAAAACAAATTGTGGGCTTAGCGCGAGTTGGTGGTCTTAGACCAAGCACTCTAGGTGCAATGTGGAAATTAATCCACTTGGGGGTAGTATCCCTAGTATGTGGGTGCTGGCAGAGACACCCTTCGCAGGCCTCTCTCCACAGCGTCCAAGCCACGTAGGTAGGGGTGGTTTCTATTACTTAAGGTAACCCAAAAACCTTTATTCACGCCCTCCAGTGGTGAGACTGGAGACTGCGCTGGCTAACCGCACTACTACAGGGTAATACGATTCTCGCAGCTCAGACCGAGTCGTTCGAATTATAACATTATCGAAGTAATATGATTCTAGGGCCGGGAAAAGTGAATATATAGGTCACGCTCATACCTAATAAATAAAGTAAGAATTTTTCCTAATTCAAATAAAGAATAACTCAATTGATAAATGTAGTAAACTAAGTGCAGATGCCGAAAGTACAGGCATTATGTGTCTAAACTACAATTTGTGGCGTCCCATGTTAGTTTAACTAAACAGAAGCGGAAAGATGAAAATTTAAAACCGTAAAAACGAAGTTTATGGCACTCTTCAATGTTCATCAAAATGTAATTTTGAGAGGGCAAAGTTCAATCGAGGTACCTTTGTTCGTTTCGGAGATTTCCAAAATTTGTTTTTCTTGTTTCACCAGTTGATGTTTGAGTGCCTTGCGCGCCCTCTCATCTCTAAGCAACTGACCACCTGTAATACGAGGGAATCAATTCAAATGGCCGGTTTATTGTTCGCGCTCAGATCAGCCAAATATTCGAAACGACTGCACGTACGGCATGTATGTTTTAAACACCCTACGATTTGTACCTTTCCACTACAAAATAAGGTATAATAAGCAACATAAGAAAGAATATTATTGCCATCTCTGGGGACAAGAAAACACAGGGTTGTTAAAACACAGTTATTCGTCAAATAACCTATTCCCACAGTTGGTTTAAGTTATAGTCTAACAGTGTTTTGTTTAGCTTTAACCCATTACACAACTATAGGTCACAGCCATTTCGGCTAACGGTCGACGTTCACTCTACCGATTGACTGCATGTTATGTATGTTTCAGTAGCGTCAAGTCTCAATTATATACCTCTGTTCTTCAGGCGCTCAGGATCCTGGCTTTTTTGGTGTAGTTCAATCAATTTTTCAAACGAGTTATCCCAATCATGCAATGGTTTCGTTATTCGTGCTCTTTGCACCATGCCCCTCTTTATATTTTCAGCCTCCTTTTCAAAGTTCTCTGTGTGACTTCGCAACTGCTCGTTCTGTAAATTAACATGCAGTGAATAAGCTGACAAGCAGTGCAATTCTCTGATCACTTTGAACCCTTCTTTGGGTTACCGGAGCTAATGCAGTGTATGTTGCCTTATTTTTGATAGAATTTATTAATCCAATCGAATGGGTTCGGACGATGCTATGTGTTTAGACCAAGTAAACATCCGACTAGGTATAATATACAATTGATAATTATTAAATGATGTCAAAAATAACTTGAGAGAAATCCTTTTTTTAAATGCCGATATATATTCCCAGAGTCACCTATTTCCCAGAAGAACGTGACTACAAATTTAGATTCCTAGAAAGCACCAAGTATCGGAACTAAATAAACGTTTACCGTCCCATTCTCATAAAGATCAAAGCCAAGCATGCTATCATCATCCAACATATAAGCTTGACTACGAAGTGATTTTATATTGGCGATGGCGCTTTCCATTCGTTTAAGAAGTTGTCCTCGTACAATTACTTTTAATTCAGAAGAATATTTGTCCAATCTGTTAACCAACGATTCTTCAATCTGCAAAACAAGGTTTTTTTTGCCACGACATTATACATAGTATCTGAAGCATTGTCAACGACAACGGCAATATGTTTTGGCTAAGGTCGTTTAAATAGGAAAAAGGGGGTTTACCTTGCTCGGAAACTCCAAATATTTTGCCCGAAATGTCTCAGTTTCTTTGGCGCTTGAATTGGATTCTCTCCACAATTTAGTTATTTCTTTTCTGAAGTGTACCGCCTTGTTCCTGTGGTGTATTTCTCGCATTTGCTCCAAATATGCTTCAGAGAGCGGATATTGCGGTTCTTCGTAACAAACAAAGCTTGTCGTCGCATCGTTTGGCGATAAGTCGTTTTGCTTTAGAAAACTTAGAAATGAAGATCGAATTTTTCTAAATTCCGCGTGTCTGCAAAATCATAAAAATAATACAATTAGTTTAAATAAAAAAAAAAACAGAGCAACACATTAAATTATACTCCAATTTGCTGGCCTGTTTGAGTAAGACTAGTTCTGGGTCCATTTCTTTCTACTAGATCTTTTGTTGTGTGACATTTTTACCTGCTGTCGTACTTCATTTTAAGGTCAGCTTTTTTCCTAGAGAGACGATCGATATTGGCTTGGGACAAATCACTTTGTTCGCTCAAGTTTAGTGGATCTTCTCCTAAACTCTTGCACAGTCGATTCCCATCAGCCACGAGATTTTCAATTACTTCAGATCGCTTCTTTTTTATATCATTGAGACGAATGATTAGTTTTCTCACTCGAGATTCCTGGTGAATTTGAGAACAATAATGAAATATGTTAAATAGACAACAACACACGTTTTTACACTTTGAGTTATGACAGGAAGCATGAAATATTATTATAATATTTGGTCGAAAAACAGAACGTAAAATTAGAAAAATACAAAATATAAAATAAGGTTATATAAATAATAAGAAATTTTATAGAAAAAATATTGGAAATGTATTGCAATAGTATGCTCATGCTTAATTACGTAAGTTGGCAAAAGCAGGGTGGTTATAAAATTTGATAGAATAATAAGTAAGCTATTACACAAAGACTTATCAAGCTATTACACAAAGACTTATCAAGCTATTACACAAAGACTTATCAAGCTATTACACAAAGACTTATCAAGCTAATACACAAAGACTGGGTGCAAACTCACGAATATATGTGTACCTGAGAAACTAAACCGTCTCGGACTGCACCGGTGCTCTCATTCGAACAGTTCACCGAAACTTCATTCAGTTCTTCGCTTTCCATACCGAGTTGTATTGCCACCACTCTCGACTCCTCTGTAAATCGTAATAAATTATCACGAATCTTCCTTTCCATCATTTCTTCCTCGTTCAGCATATTCCCCATAAGCGTCTCAATCTCTTCAGCAACCCTTACGCGTCGAGTTGAAATCTGTGAAATAAATTTTAGCGGTTTTGGATATATCATTTGCTCATGACCCGGTTCGGATGAGCGGATAGCTTATCTCACCTGAAAGAAATGGCTGTGGGTTGTCCATTTTGCACACATCTTACCAGATTTAAACACGGAATATTGTGGTGAGTTACGCAGGTTTAAACTCGAATACAAAATGCGATTACTAATATACAAGGGGGTTCTGGGTTGGAAATTAAAATATAAAGATAAAAATATAGCAGATGAATAGGATAGAATATTCATGTTTATCCCTGTGAGTGGAAAAACCAAGGGTGTTAACACACGGGCAATCGTCAGTTCACCTTGCTCTCACCGTCGGGTTACCGGAGTTATTGCAGTGTGCTGTGTATATGATTCAAACGTCTCTTTACAATTTAGTAAAATCCATCAATTCGCTGGGTTCAGGAATTGTGCGTTAATTGACTTGCCCAAGGACCAACCAATTAGCTAGCGACCAGTTTCGAACCTGCAACCCTTCGACTGAGAGGAAACGAACTAAACCACCAGACTAATCTGTCGAAGATGCTGGCAAATATTATTAATAAAGCAAAATACAATATGTAAATACCAGATTATCATCCATTCCGACTCGCCTCCAAAGCTCGTTCATTCTTCTGTTAAGCTCAATTGCACCATCCGATACGAAAGATATCTCACTCGACATGGCTGTACTTGGTCGATATTTCTAGACTCAGAATTTCTAAATTTAAGTGGTTTTCACCGAGCCGATGTGTTGTTGTTATGAAACATTCAAAAATAATAACACTGATTTGCTGGTTCATAAATCACTTTAACAAAAAAGTTACCCGAAATAAATGGTAATAATGAAAGCAATCTTGAAAACATAGACAATTCGTTCTGAAAATGAACTGAAAAATCGTTTTTCTTTCACGTATGGTGCGAATAATGATTAGTTTTATCACCTAAGACTCGACGTTCGGCGTTACACTGTAGCAGAAGTTGCAAGTCTATAAGACGCAGGGGCCGAGAAGGAAATGGGACACAACACAATAATAAGAAAAATTCGCCTTTCGCCCCAGTCTATCTTTTGTTGAATATGTGCTGCAACTAATTGCGGTGGGCAGATCTCACATCCACCGCCTTCTCCCAAAGTTTAATTTAAATTGCATCACTGAAATAAAATTAATTTGTTGCGGATCAAATCTCAACCAGATATACCGGATGTCCATCATTGGGTTATGGAATATGTTGTAATTTTTCTGGTTGACCAGTCGATAATATGTCGGACCTTCCGTTTACTTAAGGTAGCCTATTCTTACCATCCTTAACAACTTTACGATCTCAAATTCTCTTTAATGAATATGTCATATTTTACTGAGACTCACCTTTGAGAAACATTTTTTTAACTCCATTCTTTAAATATTGTGTAGTTAGTTTATGCACGATTTTCTTAAATGTTAGTAAATCAAATTTCCTAAAATTTTAACAAGTAATCAAATAAACTGTCGTTAAAACTGACACACACCCAGGAATCCGGTCAAATGACAAAAAAACGAAAATGGGTGCTGCCAATTGATCTAGTCGATGGTACGTGATAAAATATAGGTTGTTCGGATTTTCAAGTGCTCGATTAATATTGGTTGGTATAGAATACTTTAGTAATTCGTTTATCTGTCAATGAAATTTTGGGAAAAGTAGGCTATAAAATCAAAGAAATGAGTGGCGAGTGAAGTTTGTGTAATATGCTCAAAAACGGCTTGAGGTTTTGTAAAATTTGGACAAAAGTTTGATAGCACTTGTCGTTCAAAATGTCTTCGATAGACATGTATAGCTCGTAACTGAGCCCAATTAAGTGTTTTTTTAAAAAACATCTTGGCTATACTATATAAAGTGGATTTTCCGAGTATAATGTGATATATGCTTTCATTCATTAGTTCACTAGAACACTATTTATGTTTTATTCCACTGAGTTTAGAAAACAAAAAAATCGTCATACGGGACTTTGTTAAAAAAGGAATACCTATAATGCACATATGCGATATATATATCACACCGACAATCGTCAGTTTACGAGTTTCGGAACAATTGCAGTGCGTTGTATATGATCGAAACGATTCTTTAATAGAATCTAGTAGAACCAGGCAATGTTCGTTAAATGCCTTCTCAGCATGTATTCGTCTAGTAGGCGGGGGGTTTCGATTCGTTTAACCTTTCGAAAGCTTGCACCACCTACGACCGTACTGAACTATACTCCGTCGAAAACATGTTATCTACGGTGGTAGATACACACTTTACAGACTTCTTAACAAGTACTGCTATCATTACCAGAGATGACGTAATTTGGTAACAGTTTTTACGAGTCAAAAACGCTGACGCACTTAAACCCACTATAACCGACAGAATAAAAAAAAACAGGAATGTCGTTCAACTAATCGGGGATAACTGTGCCTGGTCCGGCGCCACAATAAAGTTTGTTTGCTGTCTCAGGGGAAGTGTACACATTAGCAGATACTTACCTTAAGCATTGTCAAAACGCATTGAAATTTAATGCTCGGCAGTATATCATATGTGTGTAATGAACTGGGATTAGCAAGGATCGGTTTGTTTAGGGTGTTTTTGTCTGATTAGAAGATGAAACTTTATCTAATATTTTATTTCTTGGACAAAACATAATTTAAACTAAAATATATTAAATTGATACACCAACGTGTCAATAATAAATGGATTATTCTTTCAGGGCTTAAACAGCATTATAGGTTAAGGTATACTTTCAGGTTTACCGTTTTCTATAGGTTAGAGCAAAATCTGCTATGTTAGCATCACATTTTGTTGGGATATGTGCATTTATGTGTTTTATGCATTTGTCTTCAAGTTAAACAGAAAACAAGATTTCTAATTCTAGTTGTATTATTCAATTCTAGTTTCACTTAACTGCTTCATTAGCTCGTCTTATTCAAATAAAAAAAACTAATATTTAAATAAAAAAAAATTTTCCTGATTTTGTTCTAGTTCTGTTAAATACCGGCTTTTGTATCACTAAGTGTGATATCCAGCTATTATCACTTCGTGGGCATAGTATATTTAATTACTTCCCATTAGTAGTATTTTTTTCCAAGTGTAACAGAATTTGACATAGATGTCGAGAAAGGTGATCGGGTTAACAATTGTAGTAGCGTGTATTGGAATCGGGTTAGGGGTGGTGATCGGCTATTTCTCGCACACACCTAAAGCTCCAACAAACCCGGAATGGGTTGCAACGGTGGAAACCTTCTTCCGTGACTTGGACGAAGATTTTCTTTCCACATTCGTGGATGGTATACAAGCGGATAATATAAGGAACAATTTGCAGTAAGCAATCCTTGATTTTAAGGATTATTTATTTTGCACAGATTGTTTAAAGCCATTTTAGGAGTCTCTTAATAACACTAATTTTTTTGCAATGTTCGTTATCCGAATTATTAGCTATATATATGGGTTCTACCAAAAATTGAAAAAACGTTAATGGTTTTTACCAAAATTGAAGCAACGTGGCAATCATGTACAACACACAACAGTTATCCCGGTAAACAGGGTCTGTGCAAAGCAATCTGGCTATCACTCGTGTGAGAACGCTCATTTGCGTAAGCGCGATGTAATCTGACGAGTGGCCGTGTTCCTTTTATGGGGATTAACATCAATATCCTATCCTTTTAATTACATATTTCAGCAAAGTAATTTTGCAGATTCTTCGCCGATCAGCCGCACATGGCAACTTCCCCACGTGACGAGGCATTGGCCAATCACATCAATCAATTATGGACCGACCAGTTGGACAGCTCCAGCATGAAAGCATATCAAATAATGCACGGGCTGCTATCAGAAGATCCAAATAAACCGAACACTTTCACAGTGGTTGATGAAAGCAACAATGAATTCTTCAGGTCAAGGCAAACAGAGATAGTCTATGAAGAATACATGAAAAATCCAGAATCTATAGTTCCTTATTTCAACGCATTTGGACCTCCCGGGGATGTTCAGGTGACGTACTTGCGTATTACGTCATTATGTAAATACGAGATGTGTTCGTTTACTTTGTTTGTTTCCTAAGTTAGTGTAGGTATTTGTAATATTTTTTACCGGCCTCAGTTTCGAACCAAACTCGTTGCTAAGACCCTATATTTGTGTATGTAAGTCTGTATATGTATCGGCCGCGTTAACCATTTAGCCACACGACCGTACAAGGTATTTGCAATGATGCTGTGGGCTGAAAACCGTCTAGGCTACATGCTGTGCACCACTGACAATATTCTCTCGCACACGGCATATTAATGGACAGCGCATTGTTCCAATCTTCAAGAAATAGGTCGACTACAAATAAAACTTTTGAATGTCAAAGATTATATTGAGCAATCCTTTTGCATAACTTGGTGAATTAGTGCGTCGCATTTTAGCCGAATGGTTGCAGATCCAAAACTGGATAGGATAGAATAGGATAGGATAGGATAGGATAGGATAGAATAGAATATTCATCTTTATCCCCGTGAATGGGAAAACCAAGGGGGTTAACACACGGGCAATCGTCAGATCACCTCGCGCCCATCGTCAGGTTACCGGAGCTATTGCAGTGTGTTGTGTATGGTAGACACGTTCCTTTAATTTGGTAGAACACATTAATTCGCTGGGTTCAGGCAATATCCGTAAAGTTTCTTGCCCAAGGACACAACCGACTAGCTAGCGACCAGTTTCGCATCTGTAACCTTTCGATTGAAAGGCGACGACTGGAAACTTTTGTAATTTTTAGGACAGCAGACCTTCATAAAGGAATTTTTTTTTTTTTTTACTTTCGTCTTCTTCCGTTTCCACGTTTAATATTTCTAGGTAAAAGTACTTTGGTTCTGTAAGTTAGTATTCTATGTTTAAATGAACGTTTTTGTGAGTAACAATGGTGGTAATTCCCCTATATTTGTTTGGTTGGAAGAAGCATGTGCGACTTGCGAGGCTGCGTGCCGATGTTCTCGTTAAGCTGTGAATCTCCTAGGTGTTTTGGCTGGATTGACAGCCTTTTTTTGTGAGGTCAGTTTTCATTGAAGAGATAGGGAGAATAATTGGTTGAACACCTCTTATAACTTTAAAAACATCTAAAACAAATTATATATTGCAGGGGAAAATAATCTACGCGAACTTTGCAAGAGATGAAGACTTCCAAGCTTTGCAAGCTATGGGGGTTAACACGACTGGCACAATAGCTTTGGTGCAATACGGAGGCGGTGTGGGTCGAGGCGGGAAAGCATCGAACGCACAAAAGTATGGAGTTATTGGAGTCCTCGTCTACTCGGACCCGGCTGTCTATTCGGTCGATGGCGAGAAAGGTAAATAATAAATTTTAGTATCATGAGATAGATTAAAATAAACAAACATCTACCTTAGTACCTACTATATGAAAATGAACTACTTAGTAGATTATATGACTCATTTATTAGAAGATAGATTATTTAATGGGGCAGAAAATGAATTATCACATGTGTTTTTGAAAACTAAGTTCTAAATCTAAATACCTCTAAATCTTAAGGTTATCATAAACCTACTCTCTAACTCGTGACCTAACAGTCATACCTCGTAATGTTAATCTTCATAGTTTTGCGGTTAAGTTGCTAAGGGTAAATATGTATAATCTACCTTAAAAATAATATAGCCCGAACTAAACATGCATTGCTGCAATCTAAATGTACACCATTCATTAGTGACTGACTGAGATATAGAATTTTGTATATGAATTGCCCTTGTTACCCATTTAGCCACATACTTGATAAAGAGGGAAGAAAGAAAAATATCCCTTTTCCAACGTCGAAAAATAGGATTGTATTTATACCTAATCACCATGTTTTAATCATGAAGTGTTTTTTTCCACCTAACTACTGTTTTCAACCATTTCCAAAGGTTATCCTGTAGACTCTAGTTTACCGGGCACTGGTGTGCAACGAGGGTCAACTATATCGGACTTTGGAGACCCGTCCACTCCTGGGTATCCATCCACTGATTACGCGTACCGTGTACCATTGCAAGATATTGACCAGTTTCCTCCATTGCCGCTACAACCAATCGCCTACGATGATGCTGAAGCATTGCTAAGGTCAGGCATAGAATTTCCAGTTTTAACAATTGTTCGTTGTTTGCTTATTGGGTAAAAACTTAGCTCCAGAAAGAAGAAATGCCTATTGCTTAAGGTCATTATGGTTATAAGCGTTTGTAAGGTGTAATTGGACGTTGCAAGAGTTGTACTTAATAGTTACCTTGGGCTGTTAAATACAACATTGTAACTTTTTTTAAACAAGAACATGTTTGTGTCGTTTCCTGTGAAACCAATATGTCGTTGCTTGCAGATATAAAATAATATATATTTTGTCTACATTGTAAGTTAAAAATAACAAGTTTTGTGTAAATGCTGGTAACTTATACTTGTCCACGATTATCTTGATATAAAATTTACACAATTTATTGTTATTGACTTATAATAATTTATTGATTTTTTTTAAACCCAGCCAAGGTTCGAACCCATGGTGGGCTGTCACTTGGACCGTTTTTGTATAGGTTGGTATATGTATCAGTCGCGCTAACCATTCGGTCACACGACCGTACTTGTTTCAATGATATTCGAACACGCAGGATATGGGAGGTGACGTGGCGCCGTCTGATTGGGTGACCCGGTTAGATGTCGATCAAATTAAGGTTGGACCAGGATTCGATGGCTCCAATGCAACCCGGGAAGTCCACCTAGTGACCAACAACAGATATGAGGTGTTGGACTCATACAACGTAATAGGTGGGCATGTGTTAAGTATAGAATTTGTCCTTATGCTAAAGCTGCTTTAGTTGGACACAATAATATGATTGTTTTTGATAGTTAATTTTAATTTTTTTTCAGAGAATACAAAAGGAAAGCCACAATATGTCATTTTTTTTATTTTTATCCCCAATCAGCAGACATTTTGAGGCTAGACTAAAGTGGTAAATTTACAGCAAATTGTACAGCAACCTGGTAAAATAAACAAATCATCTTTTCATGACCTCAACTCTTTTTAAGATCAGTTTTTGATATTCTGTGCGGAACACCAGTGGGTATCGTAGGGTTGAAACCCCTACCCACTAACAATCACATATCCAAAAAGAGTTTTAGAACAAAATAAATTATTGGATAGACAAATGCGTATTGAGTCATTTCCAGTAAATCCCCACAAACATTTGGAATTGTTAATTAGGTGGTTGGTGGGTTTGAATCATTAGTTGCTGGGTGGGTTTAAACCATTTTTGGTGAGCAGTTCAATGCAATTTTCCCTAAACCACAAAACACAAAACTGTGGCTAATTGGCATATTTCTTTTATGCAACAAAAGTTTTGCAGTCTGGTCTGGTTGTTTATAAATGCCGTAGCGTAGCTATTCTAACACGATCTTTATACATATAAGTTGTTTTTCGATACCGGACGGCTGTATGTAATCTTATTTGCAGGAACTATTGTTGGTAGCGAGGAACCGGACAAGATAATTATGTTCGGAAATCATCGTGATTCTTGGGTGTACGGCGCTGTAGATCCGTCATCAGGTACTTCGTGCATGATGGAGATAACTCGGATGCTTGGTGAGCTCAGGAAAGCTGGATGGAAACCAAGGAGGTAGTTGATTGTGGTCGGATCAGATATGCTCAGTTCGATTGCTAGAACTACTAATGTGTGGTATTTTGTCATAACAGTTGCATTTTGGTATGTTTATCAATACCATGTAAGAACATAACGGCAAATAACATGATTTTCTGTTCTGCTATTATTTTCCCACCATTGTAAGAAAGTATTAATAAAAATTTTTGTAGGTCGCTTTTTTTCTATCTCCTTTATCAACCTTTAAGTATCTTAAATTACCTTTAATTTAAATTAGTTTATTTTTTTTGCATGGCATCAGAACACTGATGTTTGCGAGTTGGGGATCGGAGGAATTCGGATTATTGGGATCAAATGAGTGGTTGGAGGATCATTGGAACATTGCGGATGGCCGAATGCTCAGCTACATCAACCTTGACATCGCTGTCTTCGCAAATCAATCATTTGCTGCGGCTGCAAGTCCACTCATGTCCAAAGTGCTATATGATGCGGCATCCAGGGTAAGTCTTAGATGATCTTACTTTGGTAGTCTACCTCAATATGTAGCAAAGTAGAACCCTAATCGTGCATCGCCAGATACAAAGCCCATCATATATAAAAATTTAAAAAGTTTTTGTCAAAGAGAAATTGAGTGTATGGTATAAGACGTCACATATGTTTCAATGACGACAATGTTTTTAAATGAGTTTATCTTACAAAGGTAATGGACCCAACAAACACAAAGAACACCGTTAAAGACACTTGGATGGAAAATTTCCCAAATTCGGAAAACACAAATCCACAGTAGGTGTCTATAAATTTGCTTTGGTTCGATTTCATTTCCTCATTTCGCAGGCTTCGAAAACTCTCCACGTCATCAGATTATGCGTCATTCTATCAATCGTTGGGAGTGACTTCTGCTGATCTATCTTATAGAGGGAATGTAAGTGTTGAAGAGTCAAATCCATAATTTAGGATATGATACTCAGTGATTTATTTAAAACAACACATATCTAATCGCTGTAAACGCATGAAAAGTCTAGAGTCAAAGCTACACAAACAACAACCTAATTAAACATTAGGACTTTGATTTACTTTATTTTTTTGCGTGTAATTTGGTTTTAACTCAATTTATCAATGTCCATGTGCAGGCGAACAGTGATCCAAGGTATAAGATCTCACCTTACCCGACTTACCACACAGCATACGATACATTTGATTATGTAGACAGGTGAATAGAAATATAAGTCAATTTTTTATGTTACTGTTTCTTTTATATTCCATTCAAAAAGTAGACTGAAATTTTTGTGAATTGTTATAATACGTTGTTATTCAATGAACATTTTTTCTGAATTTTGGAAACTTTGTTCTATCTGGTTTATCGTTTGTTGCTGCACCAGGTTTGTGGATCCTGGGTTCATTGCTCATTGGACCGTATCCAGAATCTCCGGGCTCATTATGCTTCTGCTATCCGATTCGCTTGTTATACCATTTGATGTTAAGAACTTTGCTGCCTTTGTTAACTCTCAAGTTGTTGCAACCGAGAGTGAATTTGGAACATTGCTTGCAGACAATAACATTTCTTTAGGTAAGATTATGATTTTGAATAATTTTAGGCATATAGAGGCCGCATGTGTCGCACGTAAGACGAATTTGTAGGCAGCAGTCCTAGTATGGCAAATCATATTCTGCAGAAATCTATTGTAATAAAACTTTTTTTTTAAAGAAAAGATGTAAATAATTCAACAATTTCCTCAGAGTATCTTAAACGAGCTGGGAATAATTTTGTTGCTCAGGCACAAACCTTTCAAAGCTACATTGATACAACCTTGGACAGAAAAGAGTAAGCTACCGTATTAACATGTTATTTTGCATTCTCAGTTAAAACGAATAATTACTTTGCAGTCCCAAATCCATAAATGCCGTAAACGATCGTTTGCTTTTGTTGGAAAGGAATTTCATTGAACCAAAGGGATTACCAGGCACTCTTCAATTAAAGTGAGATTATTTCGTTTCCTATTGTTTATCTAAAAAATCAATTGTGCTAGTTAGTTTCGTACCTGCAACCCTTCAGTTAAAAGGCTTGCATGTACGAAACTGGTCACTAGGTAGTTGGTTGTGCCCTTGGGAAAGGCACTTAACAGACGTTGCCTGAACCCAGTGAAATTTAGGGTTCCACTAAATTCAACGAACGTGTGAATCATACACAACACACTGCAATCGCTCCAGTCACCCGACGCGCGAGGTTATCTAACGATTGCTCATGTGTTAATGCCCATTTCGTTTTCACATATCCTAACCTATTCTAGTTTTCAATAGTGCACTGTATAATCACATACTCCTCCCAGTCAAAATGTTTTTTTGGGTGTCATTAGCTAAGAAAGCTTACCATCCACACATCTGTTTGCTACAGGCACGTGTCTGGCTCTCCGGCTTCAACCAGTGGATCCTATGCTTCATTCCCTGGGTTAAAAGACTCCTTATTTGGAATAAGCTCTGGCCAATTGCAGCAATGGGAAGTAGTCAAACAGCAACTTGCACTTGTCACTTATAAAATCGAAATGGCAGCGCAATTTCTGATTTTAAACTCTTAAATAACTGTTTTTGTTTTTCAACATGGCGATCAAAGGGGGTTTTCGTGTTTATGTATTATGATCTTTCATTCTGTATTAAAAGTATTGTACCACTTTATATATGATCCAATCGAACAATTTCAACGAATCCGATTGGTGTGTCCCTAAAAGTTGCATTGGTGTGTCCTAAAAGGTGTAAAATACGCTCTAGCAATGTCTGGCTGGTTCGCTAAATCGTTGAGGGGGTCGGCGGTGTGCTGGCAGCCAAAAGGCGAAACAAGTCGTTGGCTAGACGTTTGTGTCCTAGTGGATTGATAGGATATGGTAAAAATAAAGGAAAGTATTAATAATATTCGTCTACGGCGCATTGCAAAAACTCCAATAACCGGATGATAGGTGCGAGGTAATTTGGCGGTTACCGGTGTGAGATTCCTTATGTAATCGCAAGGTAATTTGATGTTTTCCCATGTCACAACGACCGTTCCGCTCTTACATTCACCGGAATTAAAGTGAATATCCTGATTCTGTTCTTATATCGACGACAGTTTTAAACTGTTGACGCTAGGTTTATCTACCCACGTGTTACCTTTATCTACGCAAACGTAAGGACTTTAACCATAGTATCGTACGTACAATTTAAAAACTGGGGAATCAGTTTTAACCCAAATTTGCTACTCGGGTTAAAGTGATTACAATAAAGTTACTGTCAGGCCAAGATTAGATAATTTAAAAAAATAGATTAAAATATTCTATTTTATCGAAGTAACAGCAATACAGGCAAAACTACAGTTAAAAACGCTATGCATGTTAGCATGGTTGAAAAAAACACGGTGGAGTTAAACCTAATTACTTATATTCTGTGAATAAAGATACCACATAGTTATTGACTATAGTAGTGTGTTAAATATGATATGGAAACATTGCTATAGTTTTTGCTCAACTCATTAAACCTTTTATCTGTGGTTAGTTATACATAGACCACGATAAATGTGGTAAATCTATAAAATATAAAATGAAATTCTTTTTTTGGTAGACTATCATTTTTAGGTGACAATGGACATGATGTGTCCTCCAGGTGGAGGATCAAAACAGAATTTCATGAGCATTGATGATATTTTAATGTCGAGTGAAAAAGTCCCATCTACCTTTCTTGTTTCTGTTAAAGGACTTGGGTATCTGGACCAGAGCACAAATAATAAAGATATTGAAGTTGGTTCAAAAATGGATTTACCGTTATGGCTGGTTCTTAGCCTAGCTCACCCCCGTAAAAAGTTCATCTCCTCTGAGCTCACTAAACCTTATAAAGCCACTTATCGTGAAATTCTGAAAGCAGATGCTAGTGTTGTCAATTTATACAAACTCTGTCCATATTACTACGCTCTTGGACAGCAGCTACTAACACTAAATCATGCTGAGAGTGGGTTGGTGGCTAAAAGTCTCCTCTTCACCTTCAACGACAGGTTTCGTAAAATAATGGACTTGTCATGGAATGCTGTAGATTTGGACAGTGCTTCCGTAATTCACCACTTTGATGAGATAGAAAGAAAACTGTTTGCACTTGGGCAGAAATCATTACAAAGTTTCCACCGTTGGGATGTAGGTGAAAGCCGTACAATTCAAGCATCGAAACTTGTAACACGTCATCGAAAAAGAAAGCGAGATGTCGTTGATTAAAATAGTCATGTTTTTATTCTGATACCTTTCCAGATGTTTATATGTATAGTTGAATTTCGAGTTCAGATTGTTAGTTATATATATTGTTGTTTTTTCTACTGATTGTTTATTGCAAAATTATCTGTATTACATATATTTCATGGATATCCCAGTGGTTTCCATTTTTTTAAGCTTATGGCACCAAATGAAGATATAAATAGTTCATGACCTTAGCAAATCCTTTGACAATTTTTGAGCTGTTTTAAGCCACACTAAAAGAAGTACTCTGGTTAAAATAAACATAAACCGAATTAATTTATATGCTAGTGGTAACTTATATTTTTTAAAATCACTTTAAATGCTGCTTAGAAAAATAATACCAATAATTGGAATAACATTTGTTGTTAACCAATGGACTAGCCTATTATATTAAAATTATATTAACAACTCACAATTCACCTGCCAAACTAATTTGTGTTTATTTGCATATTATTCAACTAAAAACAATTGTTATTTTAATATCAAGATTTCCACCAGAAAAAAATATTTTTACAATATAATAGAACCGAAATAATTTCTCTATAAAGTAGTAACAGTGCTATTTATCAATTTAGTGTTGAAGTCTAAATAACCCATAAAATCATATTTAATTCTTTTACCCAATGCCAAATTATAGTTCTAAACTAGCCTATGAATCTATTACATGTTTTTTTTGTAGTGCAGGAGCCGGTCTACTTGCATAAGTAAAGGAGCCTGTATACTTGCATAAATCACCAACATGGCGGAGTTAGTAAATCAGCATGCTGAGGAAATGCTTCCAGAATTGGAACAAATGCAAAGAGTCGGATTATTTTCAACTGCTGAGGTAATTTTTGTTGCTTTATTTTTTATGTTTTAGTTTTATGCATGAATGACAAGTTTAAAAATTGTCTGATACTGCACATGTCAGTTGCAGTTGAAAACTGAATGCAAGTAGCATAGATCATTTGTGCATACTGTATACATAATATATATTACCTATTAAGTAACAATGTTTTAGATATGCAACATTAAGATGCTTAATAGTTTTAGCTTTGCCTAAAAATTTTACATTTCAGATAAAAGCTGTAATAAAGAAAAGAAGTGCCCATGAATATAAACTTGTGAGAAAAACCAAAGTGATGAAAGATTTTTTAGCGTATATTCAATATGAAGTCAACTTCCTGGGACTGATTCATAAAAGACGAAAAAGAGAGCATTACTTTTTTAAACAAGATGAGATTGAATATGCAATCGTTTCACGGATTCACAGGTGACAAGCATTCCAGTGGGCTGTGCACATACACCTAGTTAAATGAATTATAACTGATAGAAAAAAATGGTTATTTGACTACAGATTCATGTAAAATGTAATAATGGGTGTTTTCTCTTATTACAACCCATCAAACATGTTCTTGTTAGCTAGGATTTTTAGATTTATCCATATTTGTTGTTACACTCTTAAAAACCTTCAAAAGTCAGTTGTCAAAAAAGTTATAGTTCTAGGTTATGGGGGTAATTCCCCTCTATAACCTTTGCACATGCAGACCTTGTTAGTTAAGTAATTTTTTATTACTTTTAATTGGCAATTTTCAAATAGATCTTAATATCATACTGTTGTACAGTAATTACATATCGTATATATTATTACCATGTCTATTGACTTATACATGTAAATTTTATTGTGTTGTTTGATTATTTTAATGAATGGTTTTGATTAAATTAATCCTGTGTGTCATAGCTATTTTTAGAATGTTTATAACAACTAGATTATAAGGTGCATATATTTGACTTTTTTAAACAAATTTAGGTTATTTAAACAAATGATATCTCGTTGGCCAGAAGACTTAAAATTGTGGATTTCACATGCTAAGTTTTGTATTAAGTGGAATAAAAAGGTTCAACTAAGCAAATTATGCACACGGATTGTACAGGTAATTTACTTTCTTTTTGGCTGCCATTTTAACATGCACGATGTGGTTTTGCAATACACATACACAAATTGTAATACACAATCACAACTGCTGGTTTGGTTGCTGTGTCTTCTGGCACAGGTTATAATGTTTTTTTTCGTTTTCGGTAACTGTGTTGATACATTAACTGTCGTTTTGAATGTATGCCATAATAGGGGTTGATTATTAGATTGCTTGTATCTAGCAATGCTTGATGTTAAAAGA
>CH002968.1:445942-479511 GCA_000149265.1 Ciona savignyi
GTCGAGACAAACATGTGCCTCATTGGCCCTCCCGGAAAACACCACTGAGAGAATATTGTGCGCAATTGATGCATATGATGCTCCAATGTTCGTTTGCGAAAGAACAGAATGCAAAAGAAGTCCTCCGTCATATACCTGTAAATAGGTCGTCGGTAAATCCGCTTCGGTGAATATTTCTGTCTGAAGTGATTCGAGTTTTTTCAGCACGGCTGATTTGTCGGTTTTTACAGGCGCCCCGTCACAGTGTGCAAGGGACAATGGATATGTGGTAATTGGATAGGATATAACATTCCGTAGGTCAAATGCTGTCTTCTCTGCTACAACTACAATCATACGCAGAAACATGTCTCTCAGGCCCTCAGCAGTTGTTTTTGCCTTCTGCGAGGATGGTACTTTGGCCTTTTGCTTCAAGTTCTGAGAAGCGAAGTTTTGTACAGGCGTGCGTTTCACAGGTTGAAGAAATCGATTGCTGTTGGAGTTCCATTCATGCTGAAATTTCTCTTTTTTATCCTGTCCCCTTCTCAGCGTATTGGTTAGATATGATTCGGTATCTTTAGATGCGACATGACCGGTAGCAATATTGACTAAAGAAATTGGAGCATCTTCTGCAAATGGATTTCCGAATAGGTCAACTTTTGCACTCAGTGCCGCCATATGACAGTTGTCCTTTTTTATTCTTGAAGGATGGCATTGAGCTGCTGCACTTTCCCCAAATTCAAGTCCGGTTAGTCTTTTGAGCTCTGTGACTGCCATAGACCGCTGTGTCATAGTCAATGACCAACGGCGCATTGCGTTCACAGAATTTCGAAAGGAAACGATTCCTTTCATTGTGGATGCAGAATCACAATTAACTGTCTGCTCCAAAGAGAGATCAACAGCTGATCTGCTATAATCTTTTGATGTGCGTCTGATGGAAAACGCACCATTTTGTAATATCTCGCGCACCTTTGGGTCTAAACTCTTCAACTTCCGGAGAAAAAGTGTGCCCCATCTGGCGTAGTTTGGACGGTTCAGGGCGAAGAACACATCCAACATCTGTGGAAATACATTTACATATCCGTCGACGTCATTGGTCTTTACACATCTCTGCAGTTCTCTGTGAAGGCGATTGATCAGATAGATGTAAATGGCCCAGTATTGTGCTGTAGATCCAAGATTTCCGTCGAGAATCGTTTGAAAGTAATTCTCATAAATCCTCAGATGCTGGGTAACAACTGGATGCGATAGATGTTCTTTTGCTAGTATTGGGTCCAAAGGTACAGTAGACATAACTTGTTGGAAGGAATCAAAGTCGTCTTGGGATATTTCAAGAAGAAATCGTTTGTACATTTTCTGTTCTAAGACATTAGCAAGCAGCTCGTGAATACGCGTGCATCTGTTGTAAAACCTCCCCTTGATAAATCCTACCATTGAACCTTCCGCCAAAACGACGGCTTCGGTGAGAACATATTCAATCCCACTTTCATTTATAAGTGTACCAACTGCTCCGTAGAAAGCTAATTCAATGTGAAAGCTCCCTAACATTATCAACAGTTTGTCGAATATGGAAGTTTGGATGGCTTGTATGGAGTAGGCTTTTATTGCAACGGCCAAGTCGTAAGTAACAACTGCAAAATCCTGGCCAGTCTCCTTTGCAACGTTCATGGTCCGGATCATGGTCTCCCTCACTACATCATTGTTGGTTGGTGATTTCGATATCGGATCCATATAACAAATTCGCTGAAGGGGTAATTTATCCTGAATGTAATTGCTCATGAATCCAGCATGTAAAGGTGTACTGTCTTCCCTCGAACTCCAGAACCAATATAAGTCCAATAAATTTAACCGAATGTTGTAGCCGTCATCGCTTTCTAGTTGTGTACTGGATACATCGGTATCAACATGAGCTTCTGTGGTAAGACTAAGGAAATTGGCTTTGTGTATAGATTTCCCGAACGGGGGTATCTCGCGTTCATTTCCTACAAAACTGCCGTCGGTGTCTAACCTCTCGAAACGCAACTATGGTAGTATTGGTATTGTTGGTCACCTTGAATGACATTCTGGTACGTGTGGCCAACAGTTCGCGTGCAATGTTCCTTTTCCATCTAAAGTTTCTATGTTTGCGTCATTGTTATCCCAAACACAGGCTGTTGCTAAGTTTGGATCAAGGCAAATCCCATCTGGCGCATCATGTGTGTCACCTTCAACTGAATACGCCAATTCAGTTTCAAGGCCCTTTACCTCACTGTAGCTTATGCAGTGTCCTGATCTGTTCAAAATTTGCATCACCAGCTTTGAACCTGTGAGAGATGCAAGCCCGAGGCCCATAGCTGTGTGCTTCCATGGCTTTACCGTGCCGTTAGTGACGTTAAAAATGACATCCGATGCCATTGAAGTGACTTTTCTGTCGATCGTTTCCCTACGTGTGCCACTAAAACTTGGTGTCACATCACCAAGAAGACTTCTGAAAAACAAGTCAACTTGTTCTGGTATTTCTGAAGAGCATTCTTTCAAGTTTTGGACAGTTGCAGGATTAGGATTCTTGGTCTTTGGAAGTTGCATAATTAGCGATCGAAGGTAGAGAGCGGCACATCTTAACTTTTTATCCTCTTCATACCGTTTTGCATCCTTATGTAAACGAGACCTGGCATCCTCTTTTGAAAGAGAAGAGCTGTGGATAAAGTTGCCTTTCCGTTGATCCGCTAATATTATTTTGATTTCTTCTTAAAAAAAATCTTTTACTTTCCTGATAAAATTTTGAGTTGTGTAGGTTCGAATATCTGCCCTATCTCCTCCACAACTATTATACTCATCTTTGTACATGGCAAGTAAATCAGCCACTAATATACACCGTCGCCTTTCTATGATCTCAGTTTCGATAAATGAACACAGGCATTTAAATGCTTTCTTGTGGAACGAGAGAGATGATTTTTCTTCAGTAGGCTTAGATTTAGTGTCAGATTCTCTTACGAACGCAAGGCGACATGACTTGTGGTATTCTGCTTCTTTGGCGATTAGGTCTACTCCACTTCGAATTATACTCTTGATTCGTTCATTTTTAGAGACACTCGCCCGTTCACAAAGTGATTCACAACCGGCAACCGTCGCTATTTTTAGTCGAGGTTCTTCTTTCCTATTTTTCTTTTTGCGGCTTTTGCCACAGAAAATACAAGACCCTTTCAACATGACCTGCCTATCGCACTTTGGAAAGACATTACTACACCGTGTCGTGATGCAAGTGATTTTTGCAGCTGGTTCATCGTTAAGTGAAGTGGGTTCTTTCGGACGTTTTACTGCTGTGTAGCACTTGTGACAAGAAGGATGATAACTAAGAGTAGAACTATCATCACTTGCCAAAATGTTTCGTGTGATATCAAAGTACTTGTCCGATTTTAAATTTTTACGCAAAGCAGCAGCATTTCTAATGGTTTTCCATGTTTTCACATTTAACTTTTGAAGCTGACTTTCCACTTCTGTTGACTCCTTACAAATGTAGCACTTTGATACGTCTTCGGCGTCAGTGTTCTGGACTATAAATAGAGTCTGATGCTGTGACATAACAATCAACTGTTTCTACGACCATTTGATACAAAGCTTAGCCTTACTGTGAGCTACAACAATTACGACAAACTTAACTAGTTGAAAAACACATCTTACTACCGCTAAAGCTGAGACAAGAAATCGATAACAAAAAATAGTGCAGTTATTATGTCATAATGGCGGATGACTACGGGCGGAAAATTGTCCGATGCAGATAAGTAAATCGTTTACATATAGGGGAGCGTTTTTAGTAATTATACAAGTTGACCCCCAAGCTGTTCTTGGTTCGTGTTATGTTAGGATATGTATGCCGGGCACATTACATCACTAAAAATGTCTGGAGATTTATGATGCTTTATATCCTGCTCAACATTTTTTATTTGGTTTCATCGGGTTCTACAACAACTTTGGGATAGGCTACTAGGTATGTGGGTCTGTCGGGCACACCCAACCACCTGAAATGTCTTGCAATAGTTCATTTA
This sequence comes from Ciona savignyi, assembly GCA_000149265.1. Taxonomy (NCBI): domain Eukaryota; kingdom Metazoa; phylum Chordata; class Ascidiacea; order Phlebobranchia; family Cionidae; genus Ciona; species Ciona savignyi. Next base: position 449,944 of record CH002968.1, read on the forward strand.
TTATACCCTGGGCTATGTCAGACATTTTCTAATATGTTTCGTGAGGTTACCTTTTGTGCTAATTTAGCTCAATTTTTAAAACGTGGGACATTTAAGGGCGTCTGGCAGGCAGAGTCCACCACTTAAATCGTCTGGCGTTGGCGATTTACGATACCGTAGACCATGACGAACATTTTTCATTTAGTTTCATCGGGTTACCTCATGAGCTAATCTAGCTCAATTTTGGGGTCTAGTTATATGGGTCTGGCGGGCACTTCCCACCACTTGAAATGTCTGGCAATAGCCATTCATGATACCCTGGGATATGCCGAACATTTTCCAATATGTTTCGTGAGGTTACCTCAAAAGCTAATCTAGCTCAATTTTTGGAACATGGGGCGTTTGAGGGCGTCTGGCAGGCACGGTCCACCACTTAAATCGTCTGGCATTGGCGATTTACGATACCGTAGATCATGACGAACATTTTTCATTTAGTTTCATCGGGTTCCCTTATGAGCTAATCTAGCTCAATTTTGGGGTACTAGTTATGTGGGTCTGGCGGGCACTCCCCCACCACTAGAAATGTCTGGCAATAGCCATTCATGATACCATGGGATATGCTGAGCATTCTCCAATATGTTTCGTCGGGTTACCTTTGGAGCTAATCTAGCTTAATTTGTGGGTCTCCTCTTTACGCCCCCCTGACCACATCCACCACAATGTGCCCGGCAGACGTCCATTTTCTTTAATGGAAATATACATAGATCATTGCTATATAGAAGAAAATTGGTTACTTTTCCAGCTATGTTGACCCCTACGGGCTCCCGTACTATTACAGAAGGAAGGAATTATTCAACCGAGCTCATCTCCATGGCGGGCACAGGTGGTGGTTGTTAAAGATACATTAAACCGCCACAAGAATCGTTTGTGCATAGACTATTAACAAACTATTAATTATATATACGGAATTGGATGCTTATCCGCTTCCCCGGATAGATGATATGGTCAACGAGCTGGCTAGCTATAGCGTCTTTAGCACCTTTAATCTGAAAAGTGCATACCACACCAGATTCCGATTATCCAATCTGAGTTCAAATACACAGTATTCGAAGCTAACGGAAAGTTGTATGAATTTACCCGAATCCTATTTGGTGTCAAAAACGGTGTTAATGCGAGAGTTTTTGTGGATTTAGATTATTATTTCGTGTTTTCTGTGACGTCATTATTTTCTCTCATTTGCCTTTTTATCCTTTGTTCTCTTTGTTTTGTACACGTGTAAGGCGTGGCTTTAGTTTATTTCTTTAGTATTTTCGGTGACCTTTTTAGTTGTACCTGAGAGTCAGTAGTGAATAAAGAAAAGCGTTGTATAGACACAACGGTAGTAATAAAAGAGAGAAAGCACGATCTGTAGTGCACGGGTTGTTGCAACTAATCCCCTAAACTCAGGTATTTAATTTAATATATTCTTCTGTGTTTATTATTTATTGTTTGGTATTTATATTGTGTTAATTTGTTCCAGTTACCGCAATTCAATAAACTTCGGTGGAGAAGGGCGCGTAACTGCAAAGGGGCAATAGAGCAAATTCACAACAAACGGCGTTTCAGTTTTCCAACGGAAAATTTCAGAGTTTGTTCAGGAAGAAAACTTGAAAGACACATTTCCTTACTTGGACAATGTTACTGTTGCTGGACGTAACAAGGAGGAGCACGACCGCAATGTAGAAGCGTTCTTAAAAGCTGTACGCCGAAGGAACCTTACACTAAATGATTCGAAAACCATTACTGCTGTACATTCGTCTCATCCGTCTCACCCTCGTCTAATCTAGAACTTCTGCACAACAATATGCCATCCAGGTGTGTCAAGAATGATGCATTTCGTACGAATGAAAAACTTACCGTTTTCCATGACGGAAGTTAAACGAGTGACTTCAGCTTGTAAAACTTGTGCAGAAGTGAAGCCACAATTTTACCGTCAAGCAGAAGGGACAATTATTAAAGCAACACAACCTATGGAACGCATAAGTATTGATTTCAAAGGCCCATTGCAATCTACAACCCAAAATAAATACTTATTGATTGTTGTCGACGAATGTTCACATTTTCCTTTTGCATTTCTTTGCAAAGACATGACAACCTCGACTCGACTGTTATACAGTGTATGGACAAGCTCTTCGCACTATGTGGGATGCCTGGCTTCATTCACTCCGATAACGGCCCAGCATTCGCATCAACCGGGTTTAGGAACTATCTTATACAAAGAGGCATTGCTTCCAGTAAGTCAAGCATATACCATCCATCGGAAAATGGCCAAGCGGAGAAAACAGTTGGTACCGTGTGGAAAACGATCCAGTTGGCAGTAAGAACTCATCTATTACCACTGTCAGAATGGGAATCTGTTTTAGCTGACGCACTTCATTCGATCAGGTCACTTGTTTGTACTACTACCAACTAAACGCCACACCAGCGTTTTTTTTTTAATTTCCAGCGTCGTTCTTCTACAGGTACATCTATTCCCTCATAGATGACGGTACCTGGAACGGTTCATCTTCGACGGTTCGTACGTACACACAAAAGTGAACCTTTAACGGTGAGGTTGAACTAATTGGAATTAACCCTACTTACGCAAACGTGCGATTTCCAAATAGTCGTGAGGCCACCGTTTCTTTGCGTGATCTTGCTCCCTGTCCAGAAAGTAACTGTTTTGAACGCGCTAACATTGACGACCCTATACAACCACATACAAACAAACCCTGAGCGAGAAGCGGGTGATGCACCCCACTCTAAGGAATCTGTTGTAAATTCAGAAACAAATGATTTGGATCAATCCCTTACACCGGGCGACTCTGAAACTACTGCTGGGATGGACAATGAGATTGTGTTAAGGCGTTCGTCTCGTGTTAATAATAATGGTGTATCACCGGCGAGATACTGAACTTATGTCTTGTGATTGCTATCGTTTACGATTATTCCTGATTTAAAATGATGGTATGTTTGTGATTGTCATTGTTTACAATTATTTCTGATTTAAAGAATGGGAGAATGACGTGAATTGTAATTATTACCATTGCCGCTGCGCCACGTTAATTACACGCCTTGCTTTTTCCAACCTGCAGTCAGATCGATTGTGTTAGCATAGTGACTTATTTACGTTCGCACTTATTTCTTTATTGCAGATATTATGGTTTGCTGATGACACCAGTATTTTTACACCTGGTGTTAATCAATCTGTAATTTATAAAAATGTTAATGATGACTTAGGTAGAGTATCTTCCTGGCTCTGTACAAACAAATTAATTTTGAACATTGATAAAACCAAGTATATGTACTTTTCCAACTCTACCAAATCAGTGCCACAACCTCCCCCATAGTGATAAACAATTATCCAATTGAAAAAGTTCATTCTTTTAAATTCCTGGGATTGACTATTAATGAACACTTGTCTTGGAAACCCCACATGCTAACACTGATTAAAAAATTAAACACCAATATGCTCATGATACGTAAAATTAAACACTTAATTGACCGCCCATCACTGATTACATTATATCACTCACTGATTGTTAGTCATATCACATACTGCATTTCCACCTGGTGTTATGGTAACAATCAATTACTAAATAAACTTCAACGTATATGTAATAAATATATACGAATGATATTTAACCTTGGAAAACAGGAAAACACAGTAAGAATTATGCAACAACATAGTTTTTTAACTATACATGACATGCACAAGCTTGAAATATTATCTATTATGCACAAATGTAAACACCACAATGTACCCCCTTCTATTTTACAGTGTATTAAGTTAAAACCAATGACATCAGGCATGTCGACCAGACAAAAATCCCGATTTATAATTCCATACTGCAGTAAAACCACCACCCAGCAATCAATAAAATATATTGGCCCCAAACTCTGGCACCAACTTCCCACTAGTATACGTGATATTAAGTCATTTAACAAATTTATTAAAGTAGTAAAACAACACCTCTTGGATGATCCTCACCCTCTTCCTTAACCATTGTTAATTTATTTAATATCATATGATTTTCCTCCCTTATAATGGCCCACTTTTACAATTCCTTGTATCTCAGTAAAAATAATTCTTGGTTAACATACATAATCTTATCTATATCTAAGCTTATTCTTATAATATCCGAACCCATTCTTAAATTCTCTCTTACTATCACACCACTAGTATATTTTACCTTTTGTTCTACCACTCTTTTCTAACTCTTTCATGTTTTGATTTGTTTTATTCTTTGTTGTATCACCTTAATCTTTTAATGTAACACCTGCAATATATGTTATTTTTTATTTTTATTTTTTAATACACCACTTTATGTTTGTCCACATGATTACTCACCAATTCGTTCCACCATATTACACCGCAGGCTGTAACTGTTACATGGTAAGCCGATGGCAATAATATTTTGAAGTGGATTTTTTGTTGATGTTTAAATTTGGCCGGCCCTAACAGTTACCTTGTATTTAGAATGCACCACGTCCAACCACCACTAATGTAGCGCACCAGCTCACCTGCACCCGCATGTATCACTTACAAGTAAAACCCTTTTTCTTTCTCTTTCTTTTACTATTGTTTTATTTAAGAACCCTACTGTCCAGATTTTCTATTTTTCAGAGCATTGGGAGATCTAGTGACGGCAGGAGGCTCTTCTGTTGTTGTGGCGTCAGTATAAATCACCATCTCAAGAATTTATTTTTCCGGAACTTGCTGCATAGTTTATTCATTTTTCATTTATATTTAATATTAATTTTGTCAGTTAGGCAGTCTTTGCCTACTTATTGTTTGTACTATGCATAATTGTTATGCATACTTAAATTGCAATATTGTTTTGCACAATAATGTTTTTTCTAATTAATTTTAATTATTTATTTATGTATTTAAATTTTTAATTAATATACTTTTAAATGCCTTGGTAAGTGTTGCACTTGAAACTTTTCAGTGGAATTTCATTTTTGGGGTTTTTCTTTTTCCACTGCGACCCACACTTTCCGGGCCACCCCTTCTCCTAAAGCCGACTCCCCCATTGCACGGGTCGCTTTACCGCACACTTTTCTTCGAGGCTTAGTGCAATTTTTGTTTTATAAACAACTATTTAATTATTTTTTAAATTTTTTATTTTTTAAATTGGGTTTAGCGGCCACGTCAAATTATACAGAATTTTAATAGTCTATTTTTTTTTTTTAGACGTGTTCTAACGACTGTCGTTTTGCCGTTTTTTCCCGTTTTCCAAATTTTTACCGATAGTCCCACTTCGTGTTTTCATCGTGGAAACAAAAAATAAACTAAACCCTAAACCTAAACTATAGGCCAGTGGTTCTTAAACTTGTTGAAGGTACCGAACCCCGCAAGTTTTATGCGGGCATTCACCGAACCCTTCGTTGAAATTTAAAATATTTCTGTTAAAATACTTGAGCCTAAAGTGAACTATGCATCTGTTGCACATCTGATTATTTAAAGAAAGAAAACGAACCAGTGGGCCACAACCCACTGGTTGAGAAGCACTGAAGTACAGGACATTGTGATTGCTATGCACATAGCCAGTGTATACTTATCCTAATCTCCGCTGAACCCCTGATACTGACTCATCGAACCCCTGGGGTTCGATCAAACCCAGTTTAAGAACCACTGATATAGGTATCTGTCAAATAAAAATCCACTTAATTCGAGTGCCGGTATTTAAAATTTTAAGTACAATTCTTTTTTATAAATAAAGTTTTAAATGTTCTGATATAGTGTCTCAAGATGGATTTCTGATTAGGGTATATTTAATCTTCAAGAGGTGGGAAAATGTAGGCATTCAAACAACTAATCATTGAATTATTTAATGCCAACCATCAGTTTATGTTAATACTGTAAGACTTCGCTACAGTTTTTATGTAAGTTATTAAACCACTAGGTTGCAGGTACTACGAACGTACAAGGACAAGGAGTACCCTGTGAAGGCAATGTGCATTGCTAAGTTGTCCAATAATGTTGGAAACTTATCCATAGACCAACGGGTGAGGGTTTTAGTTACCGGTATCTTTTAAAAATATTTTTTGCAAGTATCACATGTCTGGTAAATGATTTCATGTTCTGTAATGGACCATCGATGCATGATGTATAGGTTTTGTTTCACAATAGTTAAGATGGTACCTTTAGATGGTACATATGCCTAAAAATGTTTATAGACCTAAAATTACCATGATTTTAACTTCCTTTTAAATTAACACACTTTATATTATCCAAAAAAACGTTATTCGTTTTAGCATCATTATTACAAATTAAGAATAATTAAATATAATGACCGAGTGTAAATCTGTGTCGAAGAAATTGCACGATCCAATGTTTGAGAGAAGTGAACAGCGCAGGGTTGGTAACCGGTGTAGGGATCCAGGCACTTTTATACATGGTATGCCTATGTCTTGCACTAAATCTGGCCTGAAGTTCCCTAGCTATTAAGACTCTGAAATAACTACGACAATCTCAACTCTATCTCGAAAGGTTTCTTAGTACATAGTATCGAAGCGTGATTCTAGAATGCGGACCTAACTAAGTAGTCGCCTGCTTGGAGCCGCAGCTTCAGGCATGTCCAACCAGTCAGTTATACTGTATGTGTTTCACTATTTCAGCTTGTAATCTAACAATAAAGAAACCTTCCGAGACGAAGTCCAGATTGTCGTAGTCATTTTGGAGTCTTAATAGGTAGGAAACTTCAGGCCCCCATCTTAGTGCAAGACATAGGCACGCACAGTATAAAAGCGCCTGAATCCCTACAAAGGCAACCGATGGGGTTTAATGTTACGTTCCTATCAAAGGATGAGATGGAAGAGTTGAAACGAATAATAAATGGAGAGCGAATGAAAATGCTGGCTCACCGAATGAATCAAACAGAAGCAATTGTTGACCATGCTGCAGAGGATGCTTTCAAGTCGTGCACTTCCAGATCTTTGCAACTTTTATCAAGGAAGAATCAAGTCATCGCTTATGAGATTATGCAAAATAGACAGGTATAGTTAATGCTTCGAATTACTTAATTGTGGAGATTTATATTCACTTGGATTGTGAAATTGTTATTAATTTTCTATATATGTAACTTAATTTTGTTCTTTTATGATATTCTAAACTTTCTGTTGTATAAGCAAAACACAGTTTGGTTCCTCCAATAAACAGATATTCTCAATTCATATAAAAGGACTGGTCAGAATTCACTTTTTTCTTTGTTCATTCTGTCAGATTAACCATCCGAACCTGGTTCTGCCAAAATTGACTGTTAATAGCTTGTAACTGTAAATTTTTCTTAACTTTTCCACAAATAGTTCCAGGGTTTTATGTTTGCTTCTAGTATAAGTGTTTGTGTTAATGTTTTATTTTCTGACATATTTGCAACATTGTTTTGCCTAAAATACACTAAAAAGACAGAATATTCATGTTTATTCCCATGAATAGGAAAACCAAGGGGGTTAACATACAAGTAATCGCCAGATTACCTCACGCCTACCGTCAGGTTACCAGAGATATTGCAGTGTGTTGTGTATGATTCAAACGTTTTTTCAATTTATAAAAACCCTAATTCCATTGGGTTCAGGCAATATCCGTCAAGTGCCTTGCCCGAGGACACAACTGTCTAGCTGGCGACTAGTTTTGAACCTGCAACCCTTACGTTAAAAGGCGAGGCACTAAACCACCAGACTAATCGGTAGTTGAATACCAAAATAACTTCAAAAAAATAAAATTGTCAGTGCACAACTTCATAACATTTCTTCACCAAGACGCTACAGTAAAAGAGCAACTTTCTTTAATGGTAATCATAATGTATTCAATGCCATCTTCCAGAATAACACAAAACAATTATAAAATTGTTAGTATAAATCTATATAATTAAATGGTATTATTCATGCTACACAGGAAATATCAGAATTGACCCTGATTGTAGAGCAGCTAGAAAATGAAGTAAAAATACTTTCGAATATGGCGGAAACAAACGTTCGAAAATATGTGTTCCCAGAGTTAAAAGTAATGGACACACCTATGTAAGTGCAAGTTACAGCTACTTATGAATATAGAACATACATCATTTCAGCAGTAAAAAAGGACCGAACTTTATGTACTGGTGTCGAAAATAATAAGAGCATATGGTGTTATAATTGTTTTTCAATCCCATGGATAAACATGCATATGTCTGTCATTAGATTACTGCATATTTATGGTTGGTTCGCCAAGCTATTGCAGTACATTATTTAAACTAGACCAGTAGTCGGGTGAGGTTAATTTGGTTTGCTACCCATACTAAATATAGAATATTATACAACAGGTGCCACCCTGACGAAGACGTGATACTGGACATTCCTACACAACAGATGCTGCCAATATAAACTTCAAATATTAAAATGGGCGTATAAAATGGAACTTGTTCAAATCGCATAATTAAAATTTTTACAGAAGGCAACAAAGTATCAAACAAGCTGTATCAATGTAACAATCCGCCCATAATAGATCACATATAAAAACAAGGCAATAGTAAAAAAGGAACTTCTAATCAGAATTGTATATATAATAAGGAAGAGTTGCGGTATAAAAAGTCTAAAATTTTGAGTTTGTTTCTATTTTGAGTAAACTTTTAAAAAGAAAACTGGATTAGTGGCAGCATAAACTGATTTGTGATGTCATTAGGTTTGAAGTTTTTGTAATCTGCTTTCTACTGCCGCCACCAAAGCGGCTCCTCTTCCACTTCCATCAGTGGAAACCTCAAATCCAATGTTTAGTTCAGGAGCCAGTCTCCTTGTGGTGTCTATCAGCACATTCTTGAAGCTGAAGGGAAACAAAATAAAATTATTTTTAAAGCAAAATTTGAAAAACCTTACTTACAACACTGCAATACTGGTTTGCATGTTCACTATCCCTGCGTTGTTGGACTGGATGACGCAAAGGCCAAGTGTTTAAGTTGTGTGTTTGTACTTTAATGGCTCTGATCAATCACATTACATAAAATCAGTATAGGCGGGTTTACGGTAGCCCCAGGACCAGGAATTTAGGCCATAGAATGCACATTACTCCAGTGCCTGAGTTACCGTGGATCCAGGATAGCGGTCAAGTTGGCCACTGTCCTGAAAGAAGCTGACTAAGTGCTTTTCTGATCAATTTATAATAACACATCATAATTAGGAATCTTATCTATTCCACCTAAAATGTGAGGCAGTACATAAAATGCAACCTATAACAATATTAGTTTTATTAGATTCCTTTCATGTTTGTTAAAGGAAAACCTGACTTTAAATCACAACAATAACTTTTAAAATCAAAACACTCACGTGGGATGCTTTCTGTACACAGAACCGTCCACACCAACCACCATTCGCACGTGTCCCCGATTCTTCTCAATCTTGCGAGCCACTGCCACTACACCTACCGCACACAATGCAGCAGCTCTTACTGACACCGCTTCGCATATCTACCATGTAGAACATTACATTCTGTTGTAGGCACAATTAAGGGGGAATTTATAGGTAAACAACAAACAAAGATGCAGAAATCACAGTACCAAATAATTTTAAAATCAAGATAACCACTTAAAAAATATCAGCTTTCAATACATGCATTGAGCCCAAATGCTAAGAATACTGTTATGCATAATGGTTTATATTATACACATAGTTTCCCAATAAAATAATCTTCATTACTTTTTTAACTTTTGCGACGTCATCGATGTTTGCCGTCACTCCAAATGAACGAAGATATTCCATTGTCATCGTAGCATCAATATTTGGCCTAAGTCAACAAGTGAAAACATTTTCATACAAAGTATAACATCTAAGATGGTGGTCTGCCACAAGTCTATAAATATGATAGTAAGACGGGGCATATTGAGCACAGTGTTCAGTAGTTGTGTTTTTTTTTATATTCAAAGCTCCCATATGTTTGATGTGATTTAACATCCTTATAACTGTTATTTTTAATCACATTGCGACAATCACACTAAAATTGCGCAGAGTCATCTGTTAAACCAAAACAAACATAAACTGGGGGAAATTACTCAAAACAAAATTAGCTAACAGTCTAGAACTCAGCAGGAAATTGTGCTTACAAACAATAGTCATAATATACCATATTACTTCTTATTTTCAATGTTGGATATCTATGTTTCATATAAGACTAAACTTACTGTTGAAGATCTGCCAAATCTGTAGAAGAACTATACATCAAGTAATTAAATTTACAAATGAAAATATGAACCAGAATATATATATATATACAAAGTTAAAAAGACACTCACTGTAATATTTGTGACACAAATGCTGTTGAGAAGCCACCGTCATACAAGATGCTATGTTCATCAACCTTTTGGAAAAGTTCTCCTTTGGCTGAAAGATCAACGATTATCCTTCGAACCAGTTCCCCCATGTACATTCCGCTGATCATCTTTTCATATCTACCAATAAACACGCTCAATTTTCCTATATTAACACATAGTGGTAACTGTTTAGTGGAAGTTTTTTAAACTTTTAATGTTTAAAGTTTATTTTTTGAATAAAAAAAAAACAAATCATTAATAGAAATGTGGATTTGTTAATCACTTAAAAAATAAAATACTCTTTTTTGTAATAACCTAAATGTAGCCGTTGTGTTTTATGGCATACTATACTTACATATGCTCCCCTTGATTTGGAGAATTGTGATCAATTGCAATATCGTAGCTTGTTTTCACCTCATCAAGTGATCCACTGTTGTCACCAAACGCCCCCCACTCAGTATTAATGCACATCTCACCTTCTAATGAGCGGAAATTGTCTCCCAACATTTCAGTGTTCGATTGTGACTCCATGTAACACATGTTGGTACCAGTGCCTGCAGATTATGCCTTGTTATGTGATGTGTACTATTGTGGTCTGCTCTATTAACATCAAGTTGGGTATACCACACACTCACCAACAATAAGTCCCATGCATGTTTCATGGTGGTCATACGCACAAGACACCATCGTACCCACAGTGTCGTTCACAACCGTCGACATGATCTTCAGCTCAAAGTTCTGTGACATTTAAGTGGTTTCAGAGCGTTCAACACTTCGAGTTCAATATGCTACATGGGTTGGTAACACTGCCACATACAGTGTAAATGTATAACATCAATTGTACTTCTATATAACATCAATTGTACTTTCTATATAACATCAATTGTACTTATAACATCAATTGTACTTATATATAACATCAATTGTACTTCTATACAAAGAAAACACAAGAGTACAGACCAACCAATGTGGGGGTACAGTCGCATGTGTCGATGTAATATTAAAAAATGTAAACTAATAAAAAATATGGCAAAAACCGAAATTCAAAATAACGAGTGGTTGAAATTATTAATAAACATTTAAAATTATTTTTTTACAAAAAGAAAACAGGAAAACAGTTTATCAGAAAATTAAGGCAATTAATTACACTCAAATTAATCGTGCACACATGCTGTGTATTAGCTTCATTGTAATTGTGCGTCATTTCCTACTAAACAATACGTATCTATTTGCTACTATGATCAAAAATTCATAGAAACACCATCAAAACAAACACTATATATGTATTTGTTGTATACTATCACACCTTATTGACATTTATTTTTTCTGCAAAAACTGTTAGTTTTTTTTAAGAATTATCTAGTTTTTTTTTACAAAAAATGGTGTACTGCAATAAATCGAATGAAAAATCATACAAAATCAATAAAATTAAATTTAATTGCTTAGAATGTATTGGTATGATATTTGTATTATAGCATGTGGAAAAATCCATTGGATTTATGTACTGAATTGTCACAAAATACGTAGGAAACGAGTTGATTGGATAACCATAATTAACGCATGTTATGCATCTATAGGTAACCAGGTTAGTTTGTGTTACAATTTGTTGAATTTGGACATATTGTACAGATTAGAGATTTATTTGAATTTTGGGCAAAAAAACATTGAATTCACAACATGCCAATATTGTATACAAACTCCCACTGATAAGTGATCCATCACTTTACGGGAGGTTAATTCCAAATGAATGGTGTTGTAGCGTCAACGTATTTACGCAAGTATGTTTCTGATGATAGTTTTATTACATAAAAACATGTTTTGCTCTGTATAAAGCAATGTAGGTAAGGGGTCAAAAATCGACCGTTTAACAATTTTCTTTAAAAACAATTGGATTAGACACTTTTCCCTTCTCTAATGCAAATATTACTATTTTCTAATTTGTGCTATGCATGGTGTCATTATTGGTAGATATTTATTTCTAGATACATTAACCTAAATTACAAAGAAAAATTACTTTAAATACTTAATGAATTTAAAACCGATTAAAAATTAGATAGGATACTCATATTTATCGCCAGCTATGGATAAACAGATATCACATCTATTATATCCAAGCTAACCAGCCAGAGAAAAAAAGTTCATTATGGTGAAAGATGACTTACCAGGCAGCGGACTTTGAACTTTCTGTTAATTGCATCATTGAGGAGTTGTCCAATGTCCTCTCCAACAACCCCTGATGCTGTGAATCCTTTGGACCAATTTACAAGGATTGTCTGCGAAACACCATGTTACAAACAATTCATTTTTACTCTCATCACTATAATACAATATTGTAAAAGCATTTAAATTTTAATTAAAACGTGGATGACTGATAGATATTTATTTTTATTTACTTGAATTGTAAAGGTAAGAAACCATCATTGACAGACAGAGCACTTGGATAATCAATCATTCACTTTTGCAACATCCCACAGTCCAATTATTAAAATGCAGATATTTTGTGTTTAAGACTAGGGCTCCGCAACCAGTGTGCCATGGGACAGTACCGGTACTGTGCCAGAAGACAATGCTAGTTGTGCCGTGGAAAAATAATAATATTTTTTTAAACCCAGTTTTTACCAAATAAAAATGATTGGTTGCGAAGCACTGTTAATTAAAAGCTAAATAAAGCTTGCAACTAAACTTTACTATTAAGTTGTAGACTGCACACAATATTTATATTACATGAGCTATTAAATAATAACACAACTATATCGGTATGAGCTGAATATGTTCAGCCAATCAGAGATGAACTCAATATTTCGCTGTTAGACTTGTCTTTAAGCATTGTACTGTAGGCCGTAGGGGTTTGTGGGCATATCCATTATCGCTAGAGTAATCGAGCCATTACGAATACACGTATGCATCCAGTGTAAATTATAGGATGCTCCAACAAAACCACCTTTTTAATCCCAAGATGTCTGGTAGGGAAGGAGAAGGTAAAGCCGATCGGAAGTAACTGACACATCATGTCACGCTCAACAAGAAAATCCCATAAGCAGTTGACTAGATGGTCAAATAACTGAAAGAATATGGGAAATAAATGATTTAATCATTTTATAGAGCAACTAGTACTAATTGCAAGATACCGGTAACATTTTGTAAGAAACAAGGCACTAATGGTGCTAAATGTATCTATTATCTAAAGGCCATTGCATTACAATTTAGCTCAAAAAACATAAGAAAGCAGAAAGATGCTATGTTAAATATAGAAGATGGCCTTTGCCAGTGTATTAATTGGATTTTAAGTGCTACTACACTGAAAAGATACCACAAAAATTCACAAGGGAGTACCAATATACAAATTACTATGAACTTCACCTTTGTACCAGTTCCAGTCATTAGTTTGTGGGAGATTGAGTAGACCTGGTTATCCATTTGAATGTTTGAGTTAGGATTGGGGGTTATCTTAACCAGTATTATCCGGAAATTAGTTCCTCCTAAATCAAGTGCAAGGAAATCACCATGCTCTGAAAAAAAGAAATAATTAGGATCTTTTATGTGTCAGCTGATTTACCTCAAAGTTTCAAACTGAACTTTTTCTCATAAAAATTTATCCAACAGCTACCAAAAAATTAGGTCAAAAATAAAGCTAAAATAAATTAAAAATCTGAATGTGCAAAAAACATCGAAAATTAGACTTTTTATTCTAAGATGGTTTGGAGTGAAGCTTTATGGTCTGGGGCTATATATATAAGTTTCATCAAAATTCGATTAAAATCAAACAATTTTTCAAAATATCCCAAAATAGTGTTATACTCGCTTGTTTTTTAAAAACATTATTTCATTAATATAAGCAGTATGCTTCAAATCTGTTTCATGGATTTTGTTTTCGCAAAAATTTGTGGGATAATTATTTTTACTCCAATTCACACAATTAGATGACTTTTAAAATTCTGTTTCAGTCTGACCGATTAGTCTGGTGGAGTATTACTTCGCCTTACAACCGAAGGTTCAAAATTGGTCACAAGCTAGTCCATTAGGTCCTTGGGCAAGGCTTTCACAGACAGTGTCTGATCCCAGCAGATTAATGGGTTCTACCAAATTGAAGAAATGTCTTAATTATGTACAAGGTACAACACACTGCAATAGCTCCGTTAAACCGACGTTGAGTGCGAGGTAATCTAACAATGGCCCGTGTGTTAACCCCTTTGATTTTTTCATTCACAGGGATAAACATGAATATTATATCATATCATATGTTTAAAACTAATTTAACAATTGTCACCTGTTCCATCAGGAGTGCTTGTAACATAAGATGGCAACATCTTTAATTCAGCTTCCTCATTTGTAGCTTGGCCCAACCCTTTGAATAATTGTTCGAATAGTTTTGTGGACAAATGCATTAGTTTTTCATCAGACAAGGTAAATGCTTCAATCACTTTATCTACCTGTAAAACAAATATATATATTTTCAAAGATAACATATTTAGATTTATTTGTTTATGTGGGTCAGTCGAAACATTACCAATATTAAAAAATGTTTTGTTTATTTGTGCATCACTGTTTTTCGCATCTGCTGTTATTAAATATAAATTTAATTTTAAGATTGAATGTCAAAGTGTATAAGGCTATCGAGGCTAACATGAGGTATAAGGTGGTATTTAAGTCAACCTTTCCCAAACATTTTCAACATTTTAAAGTCATATGCATGAGGTACCTCCAAATACTACAGGACCGCATGGAGCGCTAAAATCGCTTGGAGCGATTGGATCGCTTACTATACTTCGTAATTACAAAAGCCATGATAATAATGTTAAGATTAGGGTTAAAGTTAGTTCTGGGGTTGAGATTAGTGTTTGGGACAGGGTTAGAATTACTTTCCATAGCAATCTAAGTGATCCAAGCGATCCAAACGGTCCAAGCGGTCCTGTAGTATTTAGAGGCACCCATCATGCATGTAATACAAATGTATTAAAATTGTTTTAATGGCAATGGACTCCAGTTTGGAAATGTACAAAAAAAACATGTATACACACTATGGGCAACACTAAAAGAAGGAAATAAGATAAACTCACTAAAACCACAGTAACTATTTTTAACCCTACTTCATACACTAATCTCAATTTGCCTCTTTTCCTCCATTTAGTTCCCCCCACACTATCTTACCGAATACAGCCATGCATTCCAGACCAAAATGCTGTAGTGCATGAATTATCGTCCTACACATCTAACTCATATCTTAAATATAAAGCAACTCACCATATTCTTTTTGTAGCTTATCAGTTTAAATAAAAGGAAAATTAAAATTAAGGTAAATTAGAATCCAGTTTATTTGATAATTGTGTGCTGTAAAAGAATCACAAATTGTAGTAAATATTAATACAACTTGGCATTGCTATAGACAAACTGAACACTTTAACACCACTTTTCTTAATGCCGCAAAGCATGAACATTATAAAAACCTTTCATATTAATTAATTTAGTTTTATTTTATTGCAATTAGCAATAACCGTTATAAAATTAATCATCAACTAAACCCATGGTATTTCTTGCAACTTGCAGGTTGTATTCAGTTTTGCAAACTGCATGCATCAAGCCTTGTTTGTTTATGATAGTAACAGCCATAGAAATCTAATCCAAATTTTATTCTCTGACGTCACTCGCCAATAGATAAACGATCGGGTGGCCGCATGGTCAACGAGGCCAACACCAATACCAAAAACCTAGAACAATAAATGGCCTTTGTACTGTAGGGGTTCACAGAAATAAGTTTATGTCCGTGGTGCCTATAATTGGCAAAAAATCTGTCTCTAGCTAATGGTCCAATATGACTCCGTAATACGACAACTTTATAGAATTTTATTCTTGGTTACCGGCAATGATGACAAAACACGCATATAATGATTAATCCAGTATATGCTGGCACGACTAAATAAACACCAAAAGGGGCCGCGGTGCCGAAAGCCGCGGCTTCTATTTGCTTACCACTGCAAGAACCACGATTCGAAAACTATAGTAATTCATTCATGCTCGAAAACAAAAGACAGCGTGTTGGTATGTGGGAAAAAATTCTGGAAACGTTAAAGCCTGCGGTCATGTTAAAGCAGATTTACAACCGTGTGGGGGAGAGTTCTATGGAACCAGTGATAACAACAACATGCGTAGATAATGAACAAAGACAAACTGTAAGATTTATCGTCGCCTTTATTGTATATATTTATATCGATCACGAGGGGATAATATCGCTATAGTATTCCCCTTTTCCCACCATTTCACCAAAATATAAAACGCATGTTTTTTACCGCCTGCTCATTTTCGTGTGGGTATCGGTTCTTTGATCGTTTTAGTTAGTATGCTCGGTTATTGTTAAGATGTATATGGCGTGCTTGGCCCCTGTTCAGTGAAGATAAGGTAAATATTGTTTTTATTTCCTAAATTAGTAAATTTGTGATCATTCAATTGTACATATATTTTCCTTAGAAAAAAAACGTCATTTGCAAGACTTTTCGTTCCCGTCACCATTCACGTGTCAATTTCGAATAAATTGACGGAGAACTTCTCACAATAAAGGTGTTGGGAGCCAGCACCTCGTCGGTAAGTTACACAAACCACGGATTTGGTACAGTACCGAGTCTATCATGGGCTGGAAACTTGGCCCGTTTACCAATACATGATATTTGTTTATGTGACATCAAAGGTTTTAATATATTACAGGTAATCTTAAGATTGTCAGACTGACATCAGTTGTAAAAACTATTCATCTACTGAGTTCAGTTTCGCTAATTGACTTGACCTATAGGTTATGTATACGAGTTAATTCAATGACTCTTCTTATTTAAATATTTACAAACACAATATGTTGTTTACTTGTAACATTGTTTAACTTTTTACCGTGTCGAGTTTTACATAAATCGGCGACACTCACAACGCCCACTACCCGATCGCATTTCTGCTGAGAGACTTGCTTAACTTTCCGCATATCAAACTTATTTTATTGGTCGCTTAGCTCATTCAAAGAGAGCGTCAGCGAGCCTAGAAAGGTTGTTGGGTGGTGACTGGCTAATGGCTAGTCAGGAGTCGATTATTCTCCTCTTGGTGGATAGGGAAATTACATTAAAGTATTTATGTACAGCTATCGTCTGTCATCCTGTGCCATAGTTACATTGCCGAACATACAGCATATAGTGTATGTACATGATCAAACCTTTTCAAATATTTTAAATTAACCCATTCACCCAATACTGAATTCGGGCGAATGGGGCTCTCGGATCGGCTAAGGCTGGACTTGCGGAACTATGTAGAAAAGGGGCGACAGTGTTTCAAAGTCCACCTTCATTTCAACATACAGGACCAACTCTGAGTTAGTTTTAAACATTGGGTTGGAGTTAAGGTTCGTTTTCGGGTTGAGATTAGTGTTTGGGGTAGGGTGAAAATTAGTTTCTATAGTTTTAATCAGTTTCCCTCCTTCCCTCCGTCTCTTCTTCCCTCCATTTAGTGTTGCCCGTTATTAGAGAAATATGTGGCGTCTTGCCAACTTTTTTGGTTGCTTGGAGCTCGTTGAGTGCCTATGTCTAGCACAAAATCTGGCCTTAAGTCCCTTAGTTATTAAGACTCCGTCTAGGAAGGTTTCTTTATTGTGGTTTATAAACTGATACAATGAGACACATACAGTGTAACTGATTGATTAGACATGCCTTTGAGCCGCGTTTCAAACAGGCAAATATTTATTTGGACCCGTATACCAAAACGCGTTTCTAATAATCATTTAAAAATAAAATATGTCGACCGCGTTGCAGCCTATGCAGAGGAAATGATTGATAGAAGGAACAGAGACACAAAGGTTTTTGGAACAGGCATACGGTTCTGCGTGCATTAATGACTTACCTAAACAATTTAACAAAACTTAATATAATGTGCAAAAAGATAATACACAAGCTGCGAAATTACTACAGATATATATATTGAAAAGAGAGAGACGTTTGATATGTACAGCTTTATGCTATGAGTTGCCTTTGACAGCATTAATGGTAATTATTTAGTAACATTAAAAAAAAATTCAACATCCCAAAACTTTTACTCTTTTGGCATCTTATGCCCATTGAGTTAACGCAGGTATAAGTCGCCGATGGATTTTCAGCGTATAAATCCGCCGATGTCTGATGAAAGTAGCCGGAGGCTGTACAAGACACAACGTATCCAGACATCCAGAATAGTTGTGTCTTCAAACGTACCAGAATCAAAATATACAGAATGAAATGCCTAATTTGTGATAGAGTTTAAAGTTGGTTACGAATGTAGGCTTATGTACTTACCTTACAGTTGTATTTTAATTAGTGGGTGCTTTTACGAATGATTATATTCGCTTGTTATTGGCAATACCGAGAAACGACGCTCATAATAGACAGATTTGATTGCCGCGAATGTGGTAACGTCACTAAAAATTGTAAAATCCATACACCCAGGTAGTTTACATTACACACTATCTTCGTTTTTCAGGTATTTTTTAGTAAACGCTTAATGCGCAGTAATTACGTTATTTGTCCTCAGCTGCCAAACATATATTCTTGTTTATTGTCCCTCTTAAACACTATTTATCCCTTTTATATTGGGCTCTATGCCAATAGTATGAATGGAATCTATAGCCTCTACATGGGAAATCTATATGGCAAAGTCCCAATATTTAAGTCCGAAAAGGTAATGTGACAGCACTTCGCGTTGTGGAAAAACTGTTCTTCCATAAGTTGCATTAATTAGAAAATGATGTTTTGCTTGCTAATGATGTTTTGCTTGCGCTGTCATTACGATTATACCGCAACCTGAAACCCATCAGGTCGATAAACTACTGCGCGTGGTTTGGACATGAACAAAACAAACGTTCAGACGTGACTCTCTAGGTAGCTCGTGGCGATCTTGCGTCCTTTTCTTCCGATTCACCGAAATCGTTTTTATGCGCGTGGCACCGCGTTTTCATAAGCGTCTTGTTGTAGTGAGATCGCCAGTCTGATCGCTGTAGTAACAATATAGTGTGACAGGGGTATGAACGAGATCGGTAACATGCGACCAATAGTGTATGTGCGATACCAAAGGCATACTTACCCGAAAGAAACCCGATAATATTAATAATCGGCAACTAAATTTATGTTAAAGGATATCGGTCAAGGCACTATAGGTACTGTAGAAATATTATTTGATAGGCTATTGTGAATTAAATTCACAAATGATTGGATGAAATATTTAGATTTAGAAATAAAGTCTTTGCAAGTACATCCAAGAACAAAAGAAAAATATCTAATTCTTTAAAACTTCAACCTTTTTTGAGAAAGGCATGTTGCATTGTTTTTAGAACATAAAACGCATTATAAAGTGTTGGCAAATAAAACAATCTTTTGCAGTAAATATAATGCTTCGTCGTGTGCCGAAAACAGTACTGATTGTGGTAATTGTATTATCTGTGATCCATATAATGACCTCTTGGATGTCATGGTAAGTGTTTACAAACATGTGTTTTTCAATCAGTACTGCATTTCAATATTTGTACAGCAGGAAAACCACAAAATATTCATCAATTGAGCATCATGTACTTCAAGTAAAGAAAATTGTTTCGGAGCTTCATAACCAGCAAATAGATAACAACAAGATTTTAAACTTAGCAGATGAGATGCGACGGTTAGTAATTGTTGTACCTGTGTTACATTCTAAGCGCATTACTGTGAAATAATAATGTGATTTGTCTCTGTTTTAAGTTAGCCTGCAACAGTAAATAAGCTGTTTAACTTAAATAATTAATATTTTGACCAATTTTCGCTGGTTAATTATTGTGCAATACACCTGCATATTACGTTTCTTAAAAACAAAAGTTATGTAGGAAAAAAAATCCCAGAAATTAAAATTTTACTATTTTGTAATTGTATACTTTACCCTTTTAAAGACATTTTTTTACAGCGGTAAATAAATAATATTCTATTGATACTGTAGATTAATAGTATAGGTATAGGTGGTATTTATAGTGAATGTGAAAATACGAAAGGGATATTATCTCCCGACAATATAACCAGACGTCAATCGCCCAGCTATTACAATATATTGTATATGATTGAAACAGTTGTTTGGTTAACACAACCCACTCATTTATCGGGTTAAGGCATGGCTGCTGAGTTCAGCACTCAAGAATAGAACTTTTTGGCAGAGGTTAGTTTCGAATCTACAAATTGCAGGACGCAAATTCTCTTACTGATTGAGCTAACGGGTCGGATTAACATGTCGCGGATTAGGTACAGTGGTCACTTTCTAATTTTATCTTAGAGAGTCACTGTCTATTTGCTGTTTATACAGGTACTTCGAAGACTAATTACTGTTAATTAAACAAACCAAATAACTTTTTTGTATTTAGAATGAGGCGAAACATTGAAATAAGCGCAACTACTACTGAAAGTGCAATTTCACATACTTCGAAGAAATTCGAACAAACACAAATTGTCAAAGGTAAATAAAACGTGGCAACTGGCAATAATGTGCTTTACAACTATTTTATTAAATTTCCGTTTTGTCCATTTCTCCTTCTAACAAGGTCAGCGTAGTTTATGCCGGCTATTTTAAAATTGATATACATAAAGAAAGAAGAAAATAATTGGCTGACTGTCTTTTTTCCTGTACCCCGAGGATACGGTTTAAAACCACTTACAGGGTTTAAATCCCAACACGTTAGATAAATAGACTTGCTATCTAACCACACAGTCAATTAGTCAAGAGTTTCCGACTTAACTTGTTGTTCTTTCTACCGTACTTATGTGGTCTACATTTCATTCAGGGATTTCTAGGTCAATCCTAAATTATTATTTTGGAAATCGATTTAAGAATCGGTCGCGTTAAAAATTTGGTCATACGAACTGTACAAATATAGACTTAGGGCATTTTGGGGAAAAAACAACCTCTTTTGTTAAAAGATGATATGTGCATACGGTAGTTCAAGTATTTACCAAATTGAAATTTTTTAGTGTCATTGGCAAACTACTTTATGATGAATGAAATGCTGACGACTTGCATTAAGCATTTACACATATGCAGATTTATTTAATATGTTTGATATTTATATTTAAGACACCGACAAGCATCTGGAAAACGCTCTCAATAATGATCCTGAAATTCGTGGAATATTGAATGATGCCATCGAATTACAATACACATTCAATGCCAAGTTTGCATTGTCAAAAAGAAACTCGAGCCTTGAAAATGTTAAATGGATGGTGGACCAACAAAAGTAAGTGTTCGTTAACGTTAGACATCGTATGATTTAAATTTCAACGTGCCAATTAATTCGATCACACATCATGTATAAATTTAAAGTAATGAGGTGTTCGTACAACTGTTTGGTTTTACAAATGCAGGGAAATTTTTAGAACGCCTAATTAACAGTTTTGTACCTTATTTTATTTTTATATATTCACCCCCAAAACAACTTCAATTTATATTCTTTATTTTAAACTCCTGCTAATGACACGCTTTGCAGTGCAATTATAAACAACGTTAAAACGTTACTGCGAAAAAACGAGGTCTCACGGCAAAAAGCAGCTGGGCAGTTACAAGAGCTTGTTCAACGAAGAATACGATACTTACAAGTAATTTAATCTAAACCTTGTAACGACATTGTGTCATATTTATTTAATCCAACGCAATTAGAAGCTTTTATTTTGTGCTAAGTTGATATAGAAGAAGGTAATATTCATTTCATTTGGGTTAGGGGCCTATCTGGCGGTATCCATATCATAATCAGCTTTACTTGTAACACGAAACGTCCAGGTTTTATATGAACGAAACCCGCTGCTACAGTAAAACCAAACACACGGCGGGTATTATTTGACAAATATATAACATTGTTATTAAATTTTCAATTGTTTTTCTTTTCTCAGAACCCCAAATCATGTGGTACAAGTCGAAAACTTTTTTGTTACATTCATAAAAATTGCGGGTTTGGCTGCCAACTCCACCATGTGAACTACTGTCTGATGAATGCATACGGCACACGTCGAACGATGATACTGGTGTCCAAGGCATGGCAGTATAATCCTGGCGGTTGGGAACAAATATTTCAGCCATTGAGCGGCACATGCTTGCATGTCGGCATCCCAGCTATGCGAAGAGGTATACGTGTTTGGTGCTGTTTATACTGCTACCCTACATTCTCCCAAGCACTAAAAATGAATAGGCTCGAAACTGGTCGGTAGCTAGTTGATGGTGTCCTTACGTAAGACACTCAGCGGTCATTGCCTTAACTCATCAGTAGAACATAAGTTACACCAGAGCATGGCAAATAACACCACTGGCAGCTATACTATTGTGTAGTTTCAATCTTTTAAGTACTCGCATTAGCACTTAAAAATAATACTTCAGCAAAACTTTTGCATTTACCGCCCTTAAAACAACCTACATTTCTCCAGGTGCACTCGTATCTTCGGATGATTTAAATGTGATGCTGCCCCCAGTGGACAGATTACTCAAAGCACCTAAATATGTCCCACTGGCAATTCCTGAAGATTTAGCGCCCCAACTTACAGAGTTCCACGGCAGTCCAGGCGTTTGGTGGGTAGGACAATTCATAAGATATCTATTCCGGCCTCAACCTTGGCTGAGAGATGAACTCACGACTTATGAAACCAAAGTCAACTACTCTTCTCCAATTGTTGGGTAAGCATATTGTATGGGGGGAAATGTGTCCTTACCGGCGTCATTAAATTTTGATGTACATAAGACATAAACATAGTTTCAGTAAGTTTTTGCTGGGTCAAGCGAGAACTCATTTGTCCGACTGATTAGCATTGTGTGATAGTGCGTTCCTGATAACATAATTTCTGCAGGGTTCAAGTTCGACGATCAGATAAAATTGGCAAGGAAGCTTCATTCCACGGTATTGATGAATATATGAAGCATGTGGACTTGTGGTACGACAGATATGACCAACAGCAGAATCGAGACGGCTTGAAACCAGTCACAAGGAGAATATACCTTGCCACAGACGACGCATCCGTCTTGCGCCAGGCCAAATCAAAGTACGGAATATTTCAATTATTTAGATAAGCCGTGTGATTGCAGGTATAAACAAGTATAGCATTTTTTTTAATGTGCCATTATCGTAAAATTTAGAGCTATAAAATACTAAAACAAAGTTTAACGCTGAGCTGTTGGGTTTACGTTATAACAATAAACTCGGTGGTATAGGTAATATTATGCTCACAGGCAAATAATGTAGTAACAAATGTCTCAATAAGAGAACAGATTAAAATAAATAAATGTAAAGTGTATACCCTAACGCGATCCATATAAATGGTCAAAGCATCTTGCACAACATATTCGTTGTGACGGTATTTCAACATGTGATAAACAAAATTTAAAACTTTCGTAATGTTATAAAACTTCGCACTGGGAATATAATCATATTCTTTACATTTTGACATTACCAGGTTTCCCAATTATGAGTTTACCAATTTTGAGGCCTTTGCAAAGACGGCTGGTTCGTTGTTAAGCAGATATTCAACCGCCAGCTTGCGTGGAGTAGTAGCAGATATATACTTGTTATCAAAGTGTAGTTACCTTGTGTGCACCTTTTCGTCACAGGTATGTTCATAAGTAACAAATGGATGATATATGACAACCGTATTGTTCCTTAAACAAAAACTAAATTTTATGCCCGACAGTCTGGTGGATTAGTACAACCACTTTCAACCGATATTGCAGGTTTAGAAGTGGTCGTTAGCTAGTCGGTGGTGTCCTTGGGCAAGGCACTTAGCAAACGTTGTCTAAACTCAGTGGATTAATACGTTTTAGCAAATTGAAGGAAAGTCTTAAGCATACAAATCAAAATGCAATAGCTCTGGTTACCTGACTGTGGGCGCGAGGTGATCTGACGATTACCTGTGTGTTAACGCCCCTTGCGTTTTTCCATTCACGTGGATAAACATGAATATCTTATCCTATACTATTCTATATTGCTGGATAGATTAATTAGGGTAAATTACTTCCGTTCATGTCGTTAATTCTATGCGCGGTTGTCACCATTGGAAAGGCACGACGTTTACCTAGACCCAGTGGAAAAATTAAATATTAAATACAATTCCGCTCAACTGACTAAAGTATATTATATTCAAAGTCGGAGAGTTATCATAAACCTCGAATCCACTCATTTACTCCCAGCAGTTGTCGTTGCCTATATATATATAATTAATAAATATTACAAATTTAAAAGTTTTACAGGTTTGTCGTGTGGCTTACGAACTGATGCAAACTTTACACCCGGATGCTTCCAGAAAGTTCCACTCACTTGATGACGTTTATTACTACGGTGGGCAGACCGCCCACGAGCAAGTTGCTGTGCTTGATCATGAACCTCGACCTGGTACTCAGGAAATCCAACTTAAAGTTGGGGACGTTGTCGTGCTTTCAGGAAACCATTGGGACGGGTTTTCCAAAGGTAAAAACATAAGAACCAAGAAAACAGGGCTATATCCATCATACAAAGTCCAAGACAAAGTTCCCGTTCTAAATTACCCAACGTATCCGGAAGCAAATAACCTCAACCAAACTGGCAGTTAGGGAGGACAACTTATTGACTTACTAGTCTATGCACAAATTATTCCACTGCCGCGACTGAAGCTTCGTGATTGGCTCGCCGAAACTTGAAACTTGGGAAGCACCATGGCAATTATGTTTATACAGCTTCATACACATATCTTTTAAGCTACCGTGGTGAAGTGTCATCTTTTTTCCATATTACCATAAAAACACTGGCCATGCCATATCTGATAACCGTTGGCCGGAATTGCGAAGGACAATACCTTTTAATATTTTTTTATTTTTAGGTTTGCAATCGATAAGTCATGTTAAATCAAACATCATATAAATTGTGTCGGGATAGAAAACATGTGCTTGGGACTTAGAAGCGGATGGAAAATAGTGAAATCACAAGATTAGCACTCACACACTTTTGCGTGTATGTATATAAAGAGCTAATTTGGCGATTTCAGCCATATAACCCTAATGCTCTTTACGCATTTAATCTGGGTTCTTACTAGACCAGGCCATAGTAAATATATTTTTGACCAAGTAATATATGTATAGCGGGTAGTAAGTACTACACAGTTGCTAGTGCAATACACAGTCTATTTGTTTTCATTTTTGGTCAGTAATTCTTCGCCTAACTATAGCCCATTGCTGAAATGATCTCATTAATACTGTGAAATAGAAAGTTAAATACGGCTTTTACGCAATTGTGATGCAATAAAGTGCAAACTTACTTAAAGGGGAACTGAAGTCGATTTTAAGAATATCTTAATAAATGGAAAAAAATACGCGGATTTCAAAAATCAAATCAGTTTCTTCCAATATTTTTTTGTTAAAAATTTATGAGCAGATATGTATTTCATTTTATGTTAGGGGATTTCCCGTATTACGTCATTGACGTTGTTGAGATTTCGTGCCTATATGCGTTGTATACAATCATGTGTCAGTTAGGAGGTAAATTAACAACAGAGGCGCCTGCAGGAGCGTGATATTTTCGTTTTTTTATGAAGACTTAGCATAACACTTGTCATATAGCCTAACTGAACCAATGTACGCGCGTGACAGC
This sequence comes from Ciona savignyi, assembly GCA_000149265.1. Classification (NCBI taxonomy): domain Eukaryota; kingdom Metazoa; phylum Chordata; class Ascidiacea; order Phlebobranchia; family Cionidae; genus Ciona; species Ciona savignyi. The sequence continues at coordinate 475,822 of CH002968.1, forward strand.
TTACCTTAGGCGGTCATTCAGGCCTGCACGGTCCTGGACCTAAGCTGAATTCTGAGGTATACAGGTCTCGTATTTAAATGACTTTAGAACAATAAGTCTTAGCAATTTATATTGTAACGAATCGACTCGGTAGGGTTCGATAACCTCTTTACTCGACCGTGTATTCTAACTGCCCTCATCAAAATTGGCAACATGGGAAAAACAAGGAAAACACGTAATCAACCAAATAAATCAATCACAAAGCGCCAACAAAACGGAAAACTAAAAAGAGAACAACATCACAAATAAATAGAATTAAAGAAAAAGGCACGGAGGGTGATACGTAAACTCCATACGCCACACAACCCCCTTCCCAAAACAAAATTTTCGCCCTCGAAAATAATATTGCGGTAAAAAAATGCTCCCAAATATGCAGGTACATTCTAGTCCGGCCATACCGAAAACACGTAGGATTGGACTTTCCAGTCCTTCTTACATTTTGTTTTTACCGGTCGCAAGATTGGGCACCAGCACGTAACAAGATTCTCGATGTAAGCGAACCCATCCTTCCACAATACATATAGTCCTTCAATGGTACGACTGACGACGACCACAGGCCTGCACTAACTTCAGCTACGCCCTCCTGCAGCATTCGCTTAAATCCACTTTCGGCAAGGCTCCGATGTTCCAAACCTATACCACGTTGGACCTGACGAATAGGTCTGGCGTCTTCAGTGTCGCCTTGATTTTTAATTATAGACGTTTGTCCCAAATCATGCGGTCCGCAACTTTGGAGCGATTGTTCGTGGTCGGTTTGAAGTGCCGTATATGTCGGCTCACCGACACATTCTTTTGCCAACTGCAGTTCGGCCCCTTCGTCGAGAAGCGACACTGCGGCCCCGCAATCAATCATAAGGTTACCCGGTTTCTCCCCCACGTCACACTGCAACGTCAATCCCCTTACGACTGAGTTTTCTTCAGCCATATTATCGCTCACATCGGTCGCATCGGTGTTTAACCGACTCTTCTCGGCAGAGTTTCTAAATCTTTCACTGCAGTGTGCTTCTCCGTGGCCGTAGCGCGCACAATAATTACCAGCGCTTCGTTGCCCCTCGTTTCTCACCTCAGTTCTATGTTCCTGCTCCGTTCTCCTTGCGTACCGGTATATCCGATCAAAACTACCGACCAAAGCATCATAGTTGTATCGCAGTAATGGTTCAAGACTGGCTTGAATGTCCAAGGCGTAGTTCGTTAAGGCGGCCGCTAATTGCAGTCCACTCTCCTTTTGATCCCATTGCTTTAGTTCTGCCACGTTGTTAAAACGTTGCCGAAATTGCCACCAATCTTCTTCGCCATTGAACGTTTCGTCATAAGATATAGCATTCGCTTCAACAATCTTCTCGTTTAACTGCTCTATTTTTGCCATTAACGCCGCGACTTGTCGGGCTAACAATTCTGTATTCTCTTCAGTCATCATTTTTTTAAGCAATACATAGGTCCTGGCAGGATCGCCAATTGTAACGAATCGACTCGGTAGGGTTCGATAACCTCTTTACTCGACCGTGTATTCTTTCTAACTGCCCTCATCAAAATTGGCAACATGGGAAAAACAAGGAAAACACGTAACCAACCAAATAAACCAATCACAAAGCGCCAACAAAACGGGAAACTAAAAAGAGAACAACGTCACAAAATAAATAGAATTAAAGAAAAAGGCACGGAGGGTGATACGTAAACTCCATACGCCACAATATCATAAATCATACTAGAGAGTGTCAACTACGTGTTTAACCATCACTATTTGTAAAACACATGTCATATGCCATATATTCATGCTACAGGGTCCCTAACCACAATTTGTATTTCAAACACCAAGTATGTACTTTGTTTTTGCAAGCATAAACGCATGGGTCCCATAGTTATTAGACCAAACTTCTTTTCCATGTGTAGTCGAGAAAAAAATAAACATCTTAAATTTACGAACATTTCACCACAAATGTTTTAAATTAAAGCTTGTTTTCAAGCGTGGTGGTAAAATAAAGCTAAATTTCCAAAATAGCCCGATTTGATGCTTTCAGGGAATTCCTATGGGATTAGTAAATAAGTTTCTGTTTTACATATGTGGGTCATGTTATGTAACAATTCTTAAAGTTTTATTTAGTTTTGTCGACTCCTTGTTGGATATGTCAGTGCGATATGGCATGCCTGTCACAATCACAATTCAACAACATATTTTCGTTTTTAAGGGAATTACCCTATGTAAATGTTTTCTTTGTTTTAATTAATTGACTCAGAGTGTTTAATGGTCCAACATTTCACCAAATCTGATCAAAATTAGAGCAGCCGTTGAAGCGCTTTACCCCAAAAAGATAATTTATTAGAAAAAAACGTTTTGGTTTTTAACGTCTAAGGGGAATTCCCCTAGATTTATTACCCAACATTATAGTTTCTGCATATCTAGACCATGTTCTCTTACAATTGTCAAATTTCCTATTGCCATTCCATTAATTTTTCTGGTAGATGTCGGGGCGCCAGCATGCCATGCATGTTGCTATCATGATTTGATGTAAAAATCTTAGGTTTTAGGTAATTTCATTAGGTAATCTTTTTTATTTGTTTTAAGTGTTAAATCAGTCACTATTGCACTTACATTCTACCAAATCTGATTAAAATTGAAGAATCTGTTTAAGCGCTATCCCGTAAAAAGCTATTTTTTCAGAAAAAAATACCGTTTTGGTTTTTAAGGTCTCAGGGGAATTTCCCTAAATTCATCAACCACAATTTTGATTTCTGCATATCAAGACCATGTTGTCTAACTAATGTCAAATTTTATTCGCGATTCCATTACGTCTTTTGGTAAATGTCGGGGTGAAATGGCATGCTTGTCACAATCCTGATTTAGGAAAAAATCCTATTTTTGGGGGTATTTCCCAAGGGAATTTTTTTATTTTCTTTAGGTGTTAAATAAGTGACTAATTACTTACATTTTAAAAAAATTGATTAAAATTGGAGCAGCTGTTCAAGCGCTTTGCCCGAAACAGCTAAAAAAATTTAGAAAAAATACCGTTTAGGTTTTTAACGTATCAAGGGAATTCCCCTAGATTTATTACCCAAAATTTTAGTTTGTGCATATCTAGACCATGTGGTCTAACAAATGACGAAGTTTCATTGGGATTCCATTATCCCTTCTGTTAGATGTCGAAGCCACAATCCATGCCTGTCACAATCTTGCTTTAGAAACATATCTTCATTTTCAGGGTATTTTCCTAGGTAAATATTTTGTTTCTAACTGGTAATGCAGTGGCTAACACACTACTATTTTACCAAATTTGTCTCAAATTGAAGTAGCCGTTCAAGCGCTATGCCCTAAAAAGCTAATTTTTTAGAAAAAAATGACCGTTTTGGTTTTTAACGTCCAAGGGGAATTCCCCTAAATTTATTACCCAAAATTTTAGTTTCTGCATATCTAGACCATGTTGTCTAAAAAATCACCAAGTTTCTTCCTTCTGGTAGATGTCGGGGCGCCATGCCTGTCAAGCGTTTGACGAAGAAAAAAACAGAAAAAAAAGAAAAAAAACAAAAAAAACAGACAAAAACAATATGTGTCCCATTTTTTCAAATGGGACCCATAACTAACCTTAACGGCACATTCTTAATTTTAATGGTCGGTTTCTTTACTTCCCCCTATTTAGTTTTCCCGCATACTACAGA
>CH002968.1:511315-538151 GCA_000149265.1 Ciona savignyi
TGTGTCCCTTTTTTCAAATGGGACCCATAATGACACCAGAGATCCTGTGGTACTTATTTCTACAGAACTGGTTTCTTCCATTTCAGATTCTTCAACTTCTTACAAATGAATTATTTAAATATCAATTTCAACACTGCATTAAAAGAATACCGTAAATCAAAAACACTAGGCCTATAAGACTGAACATACTTCAGAATCAGCTGGTTTAGATTGAGATGTATCACTAGGTATAGGTGGAATAGTTGGTCTTAACAAAAACTCTATGACAAGGTATTTTTTCTTAGCCTGAATTAAAATGAATTTTTGAAAAACGGCACAATTGTGGCTGCATGACAAAAATTGTAATTTAAAATCATAATCAGAAAAATTAAAAATTGTTGGAACTGCATTTTTCACCAAGCTGTTTGTTTTCATCATCTTGGCCACTCCATTGGAGTCAAATACAACTAGAGAGTGTCAACCACGTGTTTAACCACCACTATTTGTAAAACACATGTCGTATGCCATATATTTATGCTACACTGTCCCTAACCACAATTTGTATTTTATACACTGAGTATCAGACCAAACTTCTTTTCCATGTGTAGATGAGAAAAGAATAAACGTCTTAAATTTACGAACATTTTACCACAAATGTTTTAAATTAAAGCTTGTGTTCAAGCGTGGTGGTAAAATAAAGCTAAATTTCCAAAATAGCCCGATTTCATGGTTTCATGGAATTCCCCTGGGTTTAGTAGATAAGTTTCTGTTTTACATATGTGGGACATGTTATGTAACAATTCTTAAAGTTTTAATTAGTTTTGTCGACTCCTTGTTGGATATGTAAGTGCGATATGGCCTGCCTGTTAGAATCATAATTCAAGAACATATTTTCGTTTTTAAGGGAATTACCCTAAGTAAATGTTTTCTTTGTTTTAATTAATTGACTCAGAGTGTTTAATGGTCTAACATTTCACCAAATCTGATCAAAATTAGGGCAGCCGTTTAAGCGCTATGCCCCAAAAAGATAGTTTATTAGAAAAAACGTTTTGGTTTTTAACGTCTCAGGGGAATTCCCCTAGATTTATTACCCAACATTATAGTTTCTGCATATCTAAACCATGTTCCCTTACAAATGTCAAATTTTTATTGCGATTCCATTACTCTTTCTGGTAGATGTCGTGGCGCCATGCCATTCATGTTGCTATCCTGATTTGAGGAAAAAAATCTTATTTTTTAGGGTATTTCATTAGGTAATCTTTTTTGTTTTTGTTTTAAGTGTTAAATCAGTGAATAATGCACTAACTTTCTACCAAATCTAATTAAAATTGGAGAATCTGTTCAAGCGCTATCCCGTAAAAAGTTATTTTTTTAGAAAAAATACCGTTTTGATTTTTAAGGACTCAGGGGAATTTCCCTAAATTTATCACCCACAATTTTGATTTCTGCATATCTAGACCATGTTGTCTAACAAATGTCAAATTTATTTGCGATTCCACTACTCCTTTTGGTAAATGTCGAGGTGAAATGGCATGCTTGTCACAATCCTGATTTGAGAACAAAATCCTATTTTGGGGGAGTATTTCCCAAGGGATGTTTTTAATTTTCTTTAGGTGTTAAAAAAGTGACTAATTACTTACATTTCAACAAATCTGATTAAATTTGGAGCAGCCGTTCAAGCGCTATGCCCGAAAAAGCTAAAAAATTAGAAAAAAATACCGTTTAGGTTTTTAACGTATCAAGGGAATTCCCCTGGATTTATTACCCAAAATTTTTGTTTGTGCATATCTAGACCATGTGGACTAACAAATGACAAAGTTTTATTGGGATTCCATTATCCTTTCTGTTAGATGTCGGAGCCACAATCCATGCCTGTCACAATCTTGATTTAGAAACATATCTTTATTTTTAGGGTATTTCCCTAGGTAAATATTTTGTTTCTTCTAATTGGTAACGCAGTGGCTAACACACTACTATTTTACCAAATTTGATCAAAATTGGAGCAGCCGTTCATGCGCTATGCCCAAAAAAGCTAAAATTTTTGAAAAAAATACCGTTTTGGTTTTTCACCTCCCAGGGGAATTCCCCTAGGTATATTACCCAAAATTTTGGTTTCTGCTCATCTAGACCATGTGGTCTAACAAATGACTAAGTTTCATTGCGATTCAATTATCCCTTCTGGTAGATGTTGGAGCCACAAGCCATGCCTGTCAAGCGTTTGACGAAAAAAAAAGAAAAAAAAACGAAAAAAAAACGGACAAAAACTAGAGAGTGTCAACCACGTGTTTAACCACCACCATTTGTAAAACACATGTTGTATGCCATATATTCATGCTATACAGGGTCCCTAACCACATTTTGTATTTTATACACTGAGTATGTAGTTTGTTTCTGCAAGCATAAACGCATGGGTCCCATAGTTATCAAACCAAACTTCTTCTTCATGTGTAGATAAAAAAAGAACAATCGTGTTAGATTTACGAACATTTCACCACAAATGTTTTAAATAAAAGCTTTCTTTTAAGCGTTTTTCGTGGTTTCAGGGAATTACTGGGTTTATTAGATAAGTTTCTACTGGGTTTAGTACGTACGTTTCTGTTTTTACCTATGTGGGTTATGTTGTATAACAATTCTTAATGTTTTATTCTGATCATTCAATTCCTTGTCTGATTTGTCGACTCCTTGTTGAAGATGTTTGTACGATATGGCATGCCTGTCACAATCATAATTCAGGAAAATATCTGCGTTTTTAAAGGAAATACCCTAATAAATGATTTTTTTTAATTGGAACAGAGTGTTTAAATGTCTAACATTTTACCAAATCTGATTCAAATTGGACCTGCCGTTTAAGCGATATGCGCAAAAAAGCTATTTTTTAGAAAAAAATACCGTTTTGGTTAATAACGTATCAGGGGAATTCCCCTAGATATATTACCCAAAATTTTGGTTTCTGCATATCTAGGCCATGTTGTCTAACAAATAAAAAAGTTGGATTGAGCATACATTTTTTCTTCTTGTAGATGTCAGGGCGACATGACATGCCTGTCACAATCATGATTTGACAACAAAAGCTTATTTTCAGGGTATTTCCCTAGGTAATTTTTTTATTTCTTTTAAGTGTTAAATCAGTTACTAATGCACTTACATTTTATCAAATCTGATTCAAACTGGATTTACAGTTTAAGAGCTATGCGCAAAAAAGCTCATTTTTTTAGAAAAAAATATTGTTTTGGTTTTTAACGTCTCAGGGAAATTCCCCTAGATATATTACCCAATATTTTAGTTTTTTCAAATCTAGGCCATGTTGTCTAACAAATGACAAAGTTTTATTGCAATTTCATTACTCCTTCTGATAGATGTCGGTGCTACAACCCATGCCTGTCACAACCATGATTTGAAAACAAAATCTTATTTTTAGGGTATTTCCCTGGCTAATTTTTTTAATTCTTTTAAGTGATATATCAGTGGTTAATGCACTTACAATTTACTAAATCTAATTGAAATTAGAGTAGCCATTCAAGCGCTATGCCTAAAAAAGGTATTTTAAAAAAAAAAAGAAACCGTTTTGGTTTTTCACCTACAAGGGGAATTCCCCTGGGTATATGCCCCAAAATTTTGGCTTATGCATATCTAGACCATGTTGTCTAACAAATGACAAAGTTGTATTGCCATTCCATTACTCCTTCTGGTAGGTGTCGTTGACACAAGCCATGCCTGTCACAATCATGATTTGAAAACAAAATCTTATTTTAGGGTATTTCCCTGGGTAAGTTTTTAAATTCTTTTAAGTGGTATATCAGTGGCTAATGCACTTACAGTTTACCAAATCTAATTGAAATTGGAGTAGCCGTTCAAGCGCTATGCCTAAAAAAGGTAATTTTTAAAAAAATATACCGTTTTGGTTTTTCACCTCCAAGGGGAATTCCCCTGAGTATATGCCCCAAAATTTCGGTTTATGCACATCTAGACCATGTTGTCTAATAAATGATAAAGTTGTATTGCCATTCCATTACTCCTTCTGGTAGGTGTCGTTGCCACAAGCCCATGCCTGTCACAATCATGATTTGAAAACAAAATCTTATTTTTAGGGTATTTCCCTGGGTAATTTTTTAAATTCTTTTAAGTGGTATATCAGTGGCTAATGCACTTACAGTTTACCAAATCTAATTAAAATTGGAGTAGTCGTTCAAGCGCTATGCCTAAAAAAGGGATTTTTTTTAAAAAAGATACCGTTTTGGTTTTTCACCTCCCAGGGGAATTCCCCTGGGTATATGCCCCAAAATTTTGGTCTATGCACATCTAGACCATGTTGTCTAATAAATGACAAAGTTGTATTGCTATTCTATTACCCAATTTGATAGATGTTGTTGCCACAAGCCATGCCTGTCAAGCGTTTGACGAAAAAAAAAGAAAAAAAAAGAAAAAAAAAAACGGACAAAAACAATATGTGTCCCATTTTTCCAAATGGGACCCATAACAATATGTGTCCCATTTTTTCAAATGGGACCCATAATTTTACTATGATAATCCTTGTCACAAAAATGTGCTCTACTCACTGTGGTTCTTTTTCCAGGTAGTTTAGAACGCTTGCATTGTTGTATACATTGCTTCATCTGTTTTTTGTCGCTGTGAGGGAATCGATGGAAGTGCACAGGTGGATTGGAATTTTGTGTGCATTAATATAAATTTGTACATCCCAGAGCAAAACAATATGCTCTAATCACTCTTCTTTCCTTCTCTTCTCAATGACTTTCTTTACTTTGTAAACTTTAGGTATTTTACAACATCTCATAAAAAGAACTGAATTGGAACAGTGGTATATTCTTAATAACTTATTTGGGTAGTTAAGTAGAGGTTTATTATATATTTTCTTCACTTACATATCTGAGTGCTTGCTGTGTACTTATTGTCGGACTACACACCGGCTACTGTGCGTTAACTGGTTTATGCAATAAGTGGTATTCTTAACCAGTAGGCTAATGCTCAGTTTCAATAACAGCAGACATTAAATGCACCACATACACAGCAGCAGAACATTATACGAACAGCCAAGGTAAACCATGAAAGAAATAGGCTTTTTTTGTTCTGTCTTCACTTTATGATATAAATTGCTAAGACTTATTATTCTAAAGTCTTTTAAATACGAGAAATGTATACCTCAGCATTCAGCTTAGGTCCAGGACCGTGCAGGCCTGAATGACCGCCTAAGGTAAGCTGTCACGCGCGTACATTGGTTCAGTTAGGCTATATGACAAGTGTTATGCTAAGTCTTCATAAAAAAACGAAAATCAATCAAATCAATCAATCAAACATATTTTATTTGTTAAACGCACAAAAACAAAATAATAACAATACAAAAATAAATTAAACCGAAGTTTAACAAGAAGACACCGAGAAACCATGCGGTTATCGAAGCAGGTGCCACCTTATAATAAATGTAAATTAAAATATAAAGATAAATAAATAAGAAATAAACAGAATAGCAGTGTGAAAAATTTGTGCAAAAACGTTACAATGACAAAAAAAACTTTAACAAAACCCTCAAAAAAGAAAACAAACAAAATACATAATGAATATATAACAGTGATTTACAAAGTGTTAAAGAGATCGAGGTATGGAAAATCTAAATTAATGAAGTTACAATATTGCTAAGGCATTGGACAGTTACGGTATAATATTTAAGTAATACAAGTCAGCAAATATTGATTCTTTAATTGTTTTTTAAAGGAAAACCATCCTAATTTTTTTAAAGATACATCTATTGCAGTCCATGCTACTGGATCACGGTACCCTATTGAATTTTGACCTAATAATGTATGAAAATAAGGAACAAAATAATTATGATGTGCCACTTGTCTAGTGATATGATTATGAGCACAGTACAAAGGTTGGAATATATAATTAAACGAATCAGGGAGAGTTTTGTTATGAAACTTGTACATTAGCTTTCCCATCTCCAATTTATAAATATCACACAGTTTCAGTATTTTAAGATCACTAAACAAAGGGGTGACATGGCATCTTGCAGGACTGTTTGACATTGCACGAATGATTTTATTATGTATTACATTTAATGGATAAAGGTTTTTTTTATTAGAAGCACCCCAACAGACTATAGCATATTGTATTTGAGAGTAGACTAGAGAGTAGTAAATATTCAGCAGAGTTTTGATATCAACATATTTACGCAGTTTGAACATTATACCGCAATACCTAGCTAACTTTTGTGAGAGATTGAGGATATGGCAGTTCCAATTGAGCTTTTCATCTAACAGGACACCCAAATATTTGGCTGATTGAGATCGAATAATTTTGTTATTATTAATATTTAAGTGGAAGTCATTAATGCCTAGTGGCTTTAAATTTCCGGTGAATAATACATACGACGTTTTAATATAATTTAGAGAGAGTTTATTGGATCGCAGCCAATCGTCTATTGCAATCAGTTTAAGGTTTACTTTTGCTTGAAGTTCATAAGGACATTTGCTTGACATACACAAAAGAGTGTCATCAGCAAATAGTTTGGTGACAAAATTTGAAACTAAGGGCAAATCATTAATATACATTAAAAAAAGTAGCGGCCCTAAGGTAGACCCTTGGGGTACACCACACAAGACAGGTTTAATATTTGAGCGAACATTATGAACAAATGTATATTGGAATCTATTGGTCAGGTAGTTTTTAAATAAATCTAACGCAACGCCACGTATTCCATAGCAGTGTTCAAGTTTAGCTAGAAGTTTAGAATGGTCAACTGTATCAAAAGCTTTTGATAGATCAATAAAAATACCACAGATATAGAGACCTTTGTCAGTGTTAGATAACAACATATTGGTTATATCAGCCACAGCAAGAGTGGTTGAGCAGTTTTCTCGGAAGCCATATTGATGATTTGAGAGTAACTTATGCTTATCAAGATATTTAATTAAACGATTATATAATAATTTTTCAAAAATTTTACTAAACTGCGACAATAGCGATATGGGTCTATAGTTTGTGCATAAGTTGTCTGAGCCATTTTTAAATATGGGAATAACTTCTGCATTTTTTAAAAAGTCAGGATATATCCCTTGCTTTACACAAGTATTAAATATTTCACTTAAGATGGGAGATATTATAGAATTTGCAAGTTTAATAAATTTGGTAGGGATGTCTTCATGACGAGTTCCCTTTTTTACATCCAAACAGTTTATAAGGGAAAATACTTCATCTGGCGTTGATGGAGATATAAAAAAGGAAGACGATTTTCTGAATGGTTTTAAAGGCACATGATTAGTAGGAGGTTTGATCTTATATGCTAGATTTTTCCCAATGTCCACAAAAAAATCATTCAATTTATTAGCAACTTTTATTGGATCCGATGTCACATCAGATGCAGTAATTCCTACACTTTTACTTATAATCATCGTAGGAGATTTAATTTGAATAAGTTCACGGATTAGTTTCCATGACCTACCAATATCATTTTTACTCCTAGAAAATTCATGTTTGTAGTACATTTGTTTGGAGATTTCCAGGAGATGATTTAATTTATTTCTATAGACCTTAAATACAGAATATTTTTGAAGATTGGGTTTATTTTTAACGATGGAGGAGAACATACTATTTTTGTTTTTTTATGGATTGTAACAGACCTTTAGTGATCCATGGTTTACTTAGAAGTCGTCGCTTTTTCCTACTAATAGAACTTAAATGGAGAAAATATCACGCTCCTGCAGGCGCTTCTGTTACTAATTTACCTCCAAACTGGCACATGATTGTATACAATGCATAAAGGCACGAAATCTCAACAACGTCAATGACGTAATACGGGAAATCCCCTAACATAAAATGAAATACATATCTGCTCATAACTTTTTAAAAAATACATAACTTTTTAACAAAAAAATATTGGAAGAAACTGATTTGATTTTTGAAATCAGCGTATTATTTTCCATTTATTAAGATATTCTTAAAATCGACTTCAGTTCCCCTTTAAGAACCATGCTGCATTTGATAAGCTGACTTTGGTGGTACAACAGGGCGGTTTAAGCAATATCAGAACATAGTATAGCATTAAACATTGTTTCGTATTCCTTTACAGTGTTAGTAAATTTAATGCGTGATAACACCGTTTTTTATTGACAGCCCAGCGGACTTGTTTCGATTAAGTTCACAGTTCTTTTTTAAACGTCACATAAAGCAAAAGACAAATGTGTCTGAAAACCTGAGCAACAAGGATATATATTCATCTTTATCCCCTTTAACGGGAAAACCAAGGGGATTATCACACGGGCAATCTTCAGATCACCTCGCGCCCATAATCGTTACCGGAGCTATTACATTGTGTTGTGTATGATTCACATTTCTTTAATTTGGTAGAACCCATCAATCCGCTGGGTTCAGGCAATGTCTGTAAAGTGCCTTGCCCAAGGACACAACCGACTAGCTAGCGACCAGTTTCGCACCTGCAACCGTTCGACGTTCGATTGAAAGACGACGCACTTAACCGCTAGACCAACGGGCCGGACAACACTTGTAAACGAATAATCGTAGCTTCATGTAGAAAAAGGTTAAACTCACTATACAGTACCATAAAACGATAGTTTTCACAAACAAAACTTCATCGTTTTGCCTTGGATGTTTTATTTAGAGAGGGTAGCATTTAAAAAATACATGATATGAAAACTATAACATATTTATATCCCAAGGTCGGTTTAAATTTTACTCAATTCTTACAAATACTACGATATGACAACGAGCAATATATTATGAGAGTTCGAAATTTACGGACCACTGGCATTGTTTTAACATGTGGCAACCTTTTTTATTTAATCCTTTTCCGATCTATATACGTGAAAGCCCACATTTCCAATTATATCGTTCATTTATATAAAACAACCCTGAAGTTTGAAATATAAAGATGTTTTTAAATATAAGAATTTGACACATATGTTTGCTATTTGAAGATTAAACGGTGTCCCCGTAGTATCTAAAGGGGAAATCAAAATTATAATGGAGTAAAAACACTGTTTACTTGTGTCGATAACCGGAACGTGGATATTCGCGGATAAATCGATACATAGTCTGCGCATGAACATATCCGTCCAACGTTTATTTAACGATAGAGGTATGCTTGTCGGAGCTTTGACTTGTGTTGATGTTTGACGCGTCCATTGTAGAAGCCGCTGCACTTTTCCTGAGAAACAACGGTTTAACAACTCGCAGTTGATATTTAAAAAAGTTTTGAAACGGTTATATACAGCAAATGTAAATAAAAAAAATTGTCATTCTCACTGTATTTATTATAGAGAAAATAGAACTACAAAAATGGGTCGATAAACTTTACCTGTTCATTCGCGTAAAAACGGTGCCAGCAGATCCTTGGCTCGAGCCGTTATCTTTTGACTTCCTCTTCTTCATAAAGTGTACCGAACCATGGCCGGTAGCGGGGATAGAGCCACCGACAGATTTTCTGACGACGCTTGTGGCTCGGCTAAAACGATTTCCAAATTATTATACCTCGCCTGGTTTCAATTCCAAGCAATAAAAAAATCGTTTATGCGAAACTAATACTTGAAAATGTACAAAATTAGGCTTGGTATCCAAAATATCAAATTATATTGCATTGGTTGAGCTTACTTAAAAGCATTCAAAACTGCATTAATCTTTTGTTGGAATTCTTTTGTCATTTCTAAGTTTTTGGTGGCAGATATACAATTCAACGGAAACAGAATATTTAATGAAAACCTTTGTTGGTGCAAAACGCGTCTTACCTCCATCTTTTATAAAATTTAGACCCGACGAAGCTATACAGATACGGGTTTAGAGCGGAGTTTGAGTAAGCCAGAAGCGATGCAACTATGGGTAGAATAGTGCACACTGACACCTTGATACATGTAATTGGTGTTAGTAGTGCAGTTCAAGCGGTCGAAATACAAGACTTACATTTGCAGCTTTTAAACCAACGACTTTTGAAAGATGGGCGACATGAAATGGAAGCCAACATACTACGAAACATACTACCAAGCACATACACATAACAGTGATTCTTCTACGGTCACTCTCGGATTTCGATACCGATTTCTTTCCCGACCGGTTATCGCTAGTATTGGACATTTTCTTCGACGACAGACGATAGATGATAAAACCATAGCATGCCGACATTACCTGGTAAAAGATTGAAAGTGAAGTGTTGTGTGATAGGTTTTGTCACAAAGGGAATTTAATTAGTATACAGAATACTACTGGGCGGTATGCAGGCAACCAAAGGTTGTAGAATCGAAGCTAGTCGCTCGACGGCTTTATCTTATGGCAATGCAATCAGCGAATATTGCCTGAAAGTGGGGGTAATTTTAAACCAAGCACAAAAAACGTCTCATTTGTATAAATAAACATACTGCAAGAGCTATACGGTAACCCCGGCGCGGTGGGCGCGGTGCGTTTTTTGATTCACTTACTTAAAATTAAAATATCCTATCTACACTAAATATAAATATAATGATATATACATGTCTAAAATACTTACCAAGAGCGGGATGCAAAACATGGCGATAAAGTTAAACACGTTGAACGCCTTCCACCCATAAGCCCGGTTAAAGTAATGGCAAGCCTCAGGCAATAAAGTCGTGGCAACGGGTAAAATGATGCTATCATTCCCACTCCTGTATAAAGTAAATCAGTTGTTTTTTCTGGGCTTAGTATTGTACTCAGGATAGGCTCTTTGCTAAGACCGATATTTGTATGTAAGTCTGTATATGTATCGGTCGCGTTAATCACTCGACCACACGACCGTACTGGATCAAAACTTCTGTAAATTATTTTTGACTTTCCAGGATTGTGCAAAAAAACGAGCTGTTTTACATTGACAATCTATACTAGGTTCAATTAATGCACACAGATGTATCAATTTGCTATAATTTTGAGCAATACTGCTATATACTGCATTTATGTCACAGTCGATGCAAATGTTATTGAACAATTTGCATAGTAGTTAAAATTGGACTGCTAGGAATTTTTATACGAAGAAACAACCTAAAATTTTTAATCTGTTTAAGCTCTTACCCGGAACGTAAACAATGGGCCCATTAACCAATCGTGTTTAAACTTAAAATTCTATTTTTCATAAAAATTATACCATTTTTTTATATGAGTCTATTAATAGATAGACCATAAGCATTTCAATACAAGCGTGGCTACCACAGCATTAACATTGACTTACCCATAATAATCGTAGTAATCAGCACCACTCCCCGTATCGTTTGCTAGAAAACTTGCGTTTTGGCCTGTTGTTTCGGTCGTGCCCGTAAGTAGTGGTGGAGCTCTGCAATCAAGTCATACATATATGTGTTTATATATTATAAACATAAATTTAATTGTATTTAGGATGGGATATTGAATACAATGTTCGTGTTTCGTTCATTTGGGAAAACGCAAAGGGGCGTTAACACTCGGGCAATCGTTAGATTACCTCTCGCCCACCGTCGGGTTGCCGGATAACTCTTTTTATATTATTAAGACGTTTCTTTTATTTTCCTTCAGTTAGTGAAGCAATTTTATATACTGGATCCAGAGATCTACAACCCTTCGGCGAAAAGGTCACACTGACGCCAAAAGAACAGTAACAAATATTTCACTTAAATTTCTAAAAAAGTTAAAGATTTGTAACACGGACATAAAAAAACAAAATGTTAAATAAAATGACCCAGTTTACCCCAGGAACACCCCCTCCCCAAATACGCTTAAGCAATCATATAAATACTGTATTATTATGCGTATATAAAAGAACTGGAAACTCCAACCTATTCCACTGAACTTAGTCATCAGTCTTATTTACGCTCCATATATGGAATTTCATGTCAAATTGAGTTGAATCTTTCCTATATGTTAGTTAATATGGTTTGGATCTGCAGTGCAAAATTTTTAGTAATTTGTGCAAGGGAAAAGCTCTACAGACGTAAAAATATATGGCGCCGTTTTGCGTATTTTCGGCACGATTTTTTTTTACAGTCGACATTTCGGAACTGGTGAGGATTATTCATACTTCAAATTATAAGCAGCCGTAGAACAATAAAATTACACTGGAAAATAGACAAACGGAGTCTACGTACCCCAAGTTACCACAGGAAATTCCCGTAAAATATAAAATTCAGACGTAAACACTTTTACCACGTATATAAAACAGCTAAACATGGGTTTAAAATAGTGTTATGTGACACTTAGTTGCCACTCTCTATAGTTTCGATTCAGTCCTGTGATATTTAATCAGTGCGTTAATACAACTTGCACGAACAGAGCTGCGAAAACGCAAAGCGGTGTATGACGCACTGCTGCTAGCCACAGCTTACATCACCACAGTTCTATTAACAAAATGATACAAAACGGAAATTGTCTTACACGCAATGAGGCTCTTCGGCAGATTTGGGCGGATTATTCAGATCCAAGCACGATTGTAAAGATGCCAAATCGAATCCTTCACTCAAACATAGCGCTGTATGGTTGACAGGCGGTTTCGGAAACTGGTACCTGAAAAGTTAATTGTGATTGGAACCAGTTTTAAATTCCTGTACTTTCGTATTCCAGTAGATTATTCAAACAAAAATATAAATATTACTGAACTAAAAGGCTGTTGTTAATAATTACGAGATGAAATAAAACTGCTAATCCAAGTCAAGAAAAGTCAGCGAAGAATATTTTTTGTGTTTGTTATCATTGTTCAGCATTTATCGAGCCAACTTTCGATTTCCTTCTAAAGAAATATTACAATGCCATGATATAAATATCATCATCTATTTTCATATATTTTCGTGTGTCCCACATGCTAATATAGTTCACCATGTGTCACCGCACATCAGTTTCGGACAGGTTTCTAAAAGTTAATATATCGATGCAAATAACTCTTTGTATAAGCAAATGACTTATGGTTGACTCTTATGGTTCGTGTCTTGAAGATCTATCTATATTAAAAAAATGTATATTAACGAACCTGCAAGTGCAAGCACCTTTGATGCCAATTTTGAAACTGTACATCATTACCGGTATGCAAATGAGTAACCCAACTATCCAAGTTATCACTGTGATAATCGTAGCTGTTGTTGGTTTGCGAAACTTCTGCAAAGAAGTGGAAAACGGATGACAAACCGCAATGTAGCGGTCGACGCTCATGATCTGTGGAAACAATAAAGTTACAATGTTATCTTGATGCGTGATTTTGGTGCGTACCGTTGGACTTTACCGCCCATTTGCTTTTATATATGACCTGTTGTAGTGTGTATTGGGGGAGTTGTGATTTTATACTGCTTACGTGAATACAAGCATTTTATATCGGTGAGAGCTGCTGACTACAGGTTATCGAGAACCCTGCCTAAAAGTGTAACAATAACATCGATTATATATACGGTAATCAAAAGTGTATTGATCCTTGCTTGAAGACATGCTTGACGACCAAAGAAAATCCGAAACGAACCAGATAATTTAAATATAGGTAAAACAGAATACGATTTGACAAAAAGTCAACTATGTACTGGGAATAGTTACGTCACGATATTTTTATTTAAAGCTACGTAATTAATGAGATTGTATACTGTATATATTTAAAGTTAATACAATTGCAAAAATTACCGTTTATTTTAATATTACTTAAAAAGTCTTTTTCTTATAAAAGCTTTTAAGCTATGCTTTTTATATTTTTAAAGTTAAGTATGTTTATTTGTTTTTATGCTGACTAAGCCATATAGAAAATAAAATATTAGAAATGCCGTGTCACAATGGCTTGTGCGCAGTCAGATCGTAGCCGTATAATTTACCTTGCTCTAGTGTAGGGTGATTTAATATTATAATTCTATTTAAAATGTGTCGAAACTCCAGTGTTTACGGCAGGGATGGGTAACCTTTTTGCTTAAATGTGCAACCACATTCTATTATTTAAAATCCGCATTTTCTGCGCTTTCTATTGCGGGTTAAATTTGGGCTGCTGTTGCAGTTTGTACATCAGCGATCTAGGGGCAAGTCGTCATTTAACATAAAACGGAAATTCTCAAGATATACTTAGTGGTTTTGCCTTGTAGGGGCTGCATTGCCATTTAATTAATAAACACTTCATTATGAAACCACATTTAATTCATATTGTTCTTTTGTCCTGTAGTTATAATAAAGGTTCAGTGAACAGTGATTTTAAACTGCTTGTTTTTTTGTTGCAACTAATTTTTTTTTATATATCATTCTTTTAAACAATCGAAAACTCGTGGTAAAAGTCTGAACTCAAAACCATGTTTTTTATACAAAAAAAAATAACCATTCACTCTGCGGCTGTATCCGTTTCAGTGTTACATTTATTGGATCCATATCTTACCATAAGAAACAATATAGAAGCGTAGTAGTTGAGAAAAAGAAGAGTTTCCTTCGCTTTACACATCCATTCGGGGTATATCCAGTTGCCTTGTAAATCTTCAACCATTTTAAATGGGAGCGTCAATAGAAAGAGAGAGTCGGCTATTGCTAACTGGAGCACATACCTTTGGTGATAAAGCGTTGTGTTGATAATGCGATAATATTAATCTTTCTCACCATACAGTCGACGTGACTAAAGTGGTGTAAATGTGTCGTAAATTGATTTAGAATTGACCTATCTTCGAGAAGATGCATTTATAAGATGTGTTGAACAAATAATTATGTTAATAGCACAAATATTTTAGACTTACCAATGCGTCACTGATTTTTTGAACTCCCTGAGTACAATGATAACGAACATAACAAGCAGATTTCCAATTAATCCAACGGCGCATATCAGGCCAGAGAATGCCACTTTTGCAGCTGTGGAGGTTAAGTAGAAATAAGATGACGATCATTTCTTTGGAAATTCGGAACCAATGTCACAATTGACGAAAAGTGGGTGGAGAAATTATAGAGCGCAGTGGAATTAGTCTAACCCACATCAAATGTGAGCACTCTACAGGACTTTAATAAAATAGCTAGGAAAGAAAAAGCAATTACACCGACTCAATACACTGACATGTCAACAGCAGGAAAGACATTAGCTGATTGTTGTAACTTTGTTCTAAGTAATTTGATTTATATCCCAGTACGACGATAAATTCAAGCTCACATACTTACTTATATTTACTATAATGTTGGAATCGCTTGACATATTTTCTGGGTGTTTTTTTACTCGTGCAGAATTATACAAAGGCTAAATAAAATCTGAAAGAACGCTGCAAAAGGGAAAAGTAAGAACCTTTCTTATATAATAACTTATATTTAATATACTATTAGAAGTGGTTGACATTTTTCTGCGTGTCTTATACTCGTGCAGGAATTATACAAGGGCGAAGCAACATCTGAACAAAAAGAAACTGCAAAAGGAAAAACCTTATCCCACGTGACATACGAAAAAAGTTTAATGAATATAAGCATCTATATCGAGATTGGGGTTGTTTTGGGTTATTAAATATAATAAACTTCAGCGGAAATTTGTTACAGATCCGCACGACATTAAAACGAATTTTAGCAAATCGTGAAAACTACACCTAACGTTAATTTCATGTTCGCAATTGCTATTTTCATTGTTATACCTTTCTGCTATTTAGAATATTTTTCTAAAAACTTAAATTTAGTTTAGGAAACTCTTACTACACCAGACCCTGTTAAGCAGTGAACGCTTTAATTTCTAATCCCTTTCACGATAAACTATATTTAATATCACGATTTCATGGCGGCGCGTGCAAGAGAAAAACGCAATTTTTAAGATTTTATCTTCTGGACAAGAATTTCCGGGTTTGAAAAATGCTTATATATCAAACACATCAGTTTACGTGACGGTGGTCATAGACGGGTCTGTATCGATTTAACTATAGGAAATGATTCAACAATATTTATAAATACTTATAAAAATAGTGTTTTCAAATGCATTTATTTAATTTTAAGGGTGTAAAATCCGCATCCAATAAAGTCCCATTTGTTTTTGACTGTAGCTTGTATTTCTTATTTTCAACTTAAAAGTATATTTTCAGTAAATTAACGTTAAAAAAATTAAATATTACGAATATAAAATACCCCAATATTTCATATCTCTAAAACGAGTAGTATTTTTTGTTTCATTTTCTGAGAATTGCAAGAGATTATTGCCTAGACCGTATTTGCTCAACAGCCTATTCAGCTTACCAACAAACTACATAATAAAACATGAAAAAAGTTTTGATATAACACAAACAGTGAACAATGGAAAGTGCTTGCTTAGGTTTATATTTTCCAACCCCTTATTTGCGCAATTTCCGCATATGAGCTATATCAAGCATGCTGCCACAACAAAGAATGTAGTTTCCTATCTTCTATACAACCCTTCACGTAACCGTCGTAACCCATTAAATACCATACTGACATTCACAATTAACAATGGATGTAACGCATTTTGTAAAATTTTCCGGTCATTTACAGGGCAAATGTGCAATTAATGGAACCGTTGGTATGAAACTAAATTAACCATTTCTTGTAAACGATTTTAATACACGTTGCAAATTACGCACAAACGGTAAAGTTTCTGCTACAAAAGATTAGTCGATTAACTTGTGATAACTCATAATGTTTAGCATTTCCGGCCAAATAGATTTATGGCCCTAGCTAGTCGGTCGGGTCTTCGGTCAAGATAGCGTACTTAACCGAGATTGCCTTGACCCAATGTATATTGGGTTGCATTAAAATAGCAGTAACATCTCAATCGAATACAACACAATGCATTATCTTCTGCAACTGGACTTTGGCCGCGGTAGAAAAAATCTTTAAACATAGTTTCCCACCCGCTAAGATATAAATGACACATTTCTTCAATGGATTTTAGTTTGAATTTAATTTTTTATTCAAGATAAAACACGCATCGGGACCTTCTATAAAAAATGAAAACTGGAAAATACGACAAAACTAGAGTTGTTAAAACTAGTCTACAAATTACTTTTTTATAAGTATAAGTAGAGCTAGACGAAGCTGCTCACCTAACGAAAAATTATGAAATCGAAGTTATTACACTTAAAAGCCTTGAAGAAAACGTACTATACGTAACATATACCAATGCAGAACAAAATAACTAAAATTAAGTAAAAAATATAATTTAAATAATAGGCAAAACAGTAAGGTATTTTAAATATAATTAACAGTTAGGTTGGTATTAACATGAATAACAGTTAAAAAATAAAAAAAACAATAGGGCGAACAATGCCTATTATAAAACTAATCATAGTAAAAAGATCAATTCTTTTATAACAGACTAGCCCAATTCGCAAAAAAAGTAGCTTGCAGTCGGTCGTTATTTACAATTATTTGGTGAAAACATTTAAATTCGAAGCAATATTTTAATATAGCCTAATTTAGAAAAAACGTAAAATAATTTAAAAATAGCTGTGTGTTTATATTGCCATTCAGCTGCAGGTTAAGGATTTATTAAAATCTTCGTAAAAGAACAGTTTATGCAGGTCCGGGTGGGACATTTAGATACTTGTCGTTTAATTATAGCAAGTATCAATGGCATTACCACTATACCACATAGTCATAGAGTCTATGTTGCAACCGTCTATGTCATAGACGGTTGGAACGATTTTAATGCGTTTTATAAATAAACATTGCATTTGCGTAAAATAGTCGTTGGCAAAAGAATAATTTGAATGTACGCCTCTTTAGCGTTATATGAGTCATATATTGCGCAACTTGCTGTAGTGATAATATCACTGTGAAATTGCGACGTTGTTTACAAAAAGCGGCTGTAATATATTAAGCTTGTTAACCAGTACTCGGCAAACCCTGGCACTCGTTCAAAAAGTGGCATGCGAGAGGTTTTATGCAAACTCTACCTGTATACGCTGCACAAAATCAACTGTCTTAAAATTCGTAAAGCATAAAATTCAACAGTCTTAACTACTTATATTCAAATTGGGTATAGTTGACAAAGCAAACCGTACATAACAATGGTTGGCACGTGAAGTTGCTTTCATTGTCATATTCTTCATTCTGGCACATTATATTCAAAACGTTGTCGACTCCTGTAATAAACAAACTTTGTGCAATAGTGGCCGTAATGGTGATGTTTTCCATTTAGGTTGATACTTTAAGTAATACTAATTGACATGTCGATCCATAAGATAGATCTTTAATTTATAAAAAGGAAATTTTCGACGGAACACAGAATTCCCATTTTTTACATTTTCAGCGGTGATATTTTTGAAAATCGACACCTCGGAACAGGATTTCACTTCAACTTATAAAAAAAGGTGTAAATGTATTAAAAAATAGGAATAAACAATTAAAATGCCCAGGTAATGCA
Source organism: Ciona savignyi (assembly GCA_000149265.1). Classification (NCBI taxonomy): domain Eukaryota; kingdom Metazoa; phylum Chordata; class Ascidiacea; order Phlebobranchia; family Cionidae; genus Ciona; species Ciona savignyi. Next base: position 529,578 of record CH002968.1, read on the forward strand.
ATATCCATCTTCAACCGTTTTGGGGCAAATCCACAGAAACGTAAACCCCATATTGCCCAAAGCAGTAACAGAAAGACAATGTACAATAAAGTTGTGTTGTGACCTAATATGTCTTGCATTAAAGTTTCAATATTTTCACTAATCTGAACAAGTAATAATCAGTCTTGCGACTTCGCTAACATTCGCTTTAGTGGCGGGCCTGGCAAAAAAACAAAGGAGTACTTTTGTATTTTGTTAACCTGGATACTAAAACGAACTAAGATATATAACCGTGGTAGCGTAGGTACCATATTTGTTACTGGAATATAGTCTCCATTATCCTGAAAAGGTTAGATACAGTTCATTGTTAGAACGAAACTGTGCTGCATGAATAATTTCAATGTAAATGTATTGACCATAGTAACAATAGGTTAAAGTTACCATGGGTAAATTTAATCAAAAAGTGCTAATTTTAGAAAGTTTAATACAGCTGGTAACACGGGTATAAGGAGATTGAATACGTTATTTTGTTTGGCGTTCACAGCTTGGGACAATGCTCTGGGTTTTCCAGGATTTTGTACACCTGTTATATCATCAGGGGTGATGTAGGCCTAAGCTAAAAAGGGTGAGAACCACTGCTCTAAGATTTTACCTTTTCTATACCGGTATTTAAATTAGTATCTGTAAGGTGGCACCAGGCCTACCCTACAATCAATCATAGTTAATTTAAATTGTTGTTTACATTGTTTTATGGAGTTTACATTGAATTAATCGACTGCCTTTTTAAATGTCTAATACACCATCATTTTTTCTGCTTGATTAAAACCCGTCCTTGGTATGACGTTTGTAACTGTTCGGGCATGGGAAAATATCGGTGGGGCAACAGTGCGCGGTATAGGTGTCGTCAATTTTGCAGCTTGCAGTTTTTACTGTTTGGGCACGACTTAAATCCTACACAATGCATTTGATTTGCTTCCATCGAGACGACAAATTGCTTTAGACAATGCGGATATAAGTGGACGTCATTTCATACTGATATAAAACAGACAGTCGTACATGGTGTACTGGTCAATAGCTAATCCCAACAACGATGGGTAGGCTATGAAAAGATGCCAAGTACACGTTATAAGATAGGATATTTATGTGAATGGGAAAACACAAGGGCCGTTATCACATGGGCAATCGTTGGATTACCTCGGGAATACGCAAGATGGCGTTCTCACTCGGATGACCTCACCCACCATCGTAATTAAGATATTTCTTCAGTTTTAGTATTACTCATCAAGCTATTAGTTTTTTAAGAGCCTTAACCAAGAGCACAACCGACCAGTTCGCAACCAGTTTTAAACCTATAAAGGCGATCGACGCACTTACCCATCAAACTTTTCAGTCGGACAAATAGCGAAGGGAAATTTTTCCATTTTAGCAGTTTTGGCAAAAAAAGAATGACGTTCTTAAAATGAACATGGGTGTCGAACTTTTTGCACGACCTTCGGACCAAAAAAAAGTAATTTTCCATACGTCAGTCGGCAAGTACAATGAAACAATAGTGCCGATGCACCCCATTCGTCAAAACTTAGTCGCTTCGAAGCGTCTACGGTACCGCAGTCTTAGCGCTTTAAAGCGGCCTACGGTATAACACGGTAACGTGTGTTACAGACTTAGCGCTTTGAAGCGTAAGCTCGTAACGTAGCTCAGAAGTAGTCGCAATGCAGCCTTTTATAAATCTGGATGGTTTATTATGCAATTTTTAGTATTAGCGTTTATATTTTAATCATTGTGTTAATTATAATTAGCCTTTGCCTAACAATTCTTTTAAATTCATCTGGTGTATAGGTTATAACGTAGCCTACAGACCTAGGCTATATATTAGTCCTTTATGCACAACTTAACCTAATTTCTTGCTTTCGTTCAACTGTAGGCTATTAATTGTGATATAAGCCAATTACAGATATTTAGGAACAACAGAATAGGGAACCAGAAACCAAACTGTAGGCTATAAAATGAACAAAACTGTAGGCTATAAAATGCAGATGCAGGTAGTATGCTGACATGCGCAAGATCACCTCGGAAAGTGTCGTAACATCAGCCACTCTGCAGGGCAGATTTGGATCCCCCAAAATACCGGGTACTGGTAGTGCAACATATGTTAATCCTAGCTGAGGGTACTAGTCTAGAACTATGTCCAGCGATGATTACAGCATCCTCTCCAGGCCGGATTTAGTCAGTTGTGTACTAAAACATGAATATCCCATATTTGCCCCATGCCAGCCTCCTTCCTTTACCACTTCCAGTTCCATTTCAACACCACATCCAGCGCCCCATTTAGCACCACATCCAGGCACATTCCAGCGCCGTGTCCTGCACCACACCCAACGTCATATTCCAGCAGTCCAGCGACACTCCAAGCTCCATTCCAATACCATGTCCAATGTCATTTCAGTGCCACTAGCCCCCACTACCAGCCTTGTCTAATTCTATGTCTAATCTAATTAAAAAAACACATCATGCACCTTTCAGTTTTCATTCCAGTGCCCCGTTCAGCCTTATTTCAGCGCCATGTCCAGCCCTGTTTCAGTGTTTCGACCAATGCCAGCTCCATTTGGCGCCACTTTAGCCCCAATTTTAGCACCACTTTTAGGCCACATCCAGCCCCATTTCAGCGCCACTTCCAACCAAATTTCAACTCCTTCCAGCACGATGTCCAGCCCCATTCCAGTTCTATGTCTATCCCCATGCCACTCCCTTTCAATTGTCATGTCCAATCCAATTAAAGCACCACATCCTGCGCCATGTTTAGCGCCAATTTTAGCGCTTTGTCCAGCATCATTCCAACGCCACATCCAGCCTCGTTCCAGCACCCTGTCCAGCCTTATTCCAGCGCCACGTCCAGCCCCACATCCAACCCCGTTCCAGTGCCATGACCAATTACATTCTAGTGCCAGTTCCAGCCGCATTTCGGCGCTACTTTGGCGCCACTTTTAACCCTATTTTAGTGCCACTTCCAACCTTATTCCACGGTCACTTCATCCTTATTTCAGTGACATGTCTAGCCCCATTCCAGCACCTCTTCCAGTTTAATTTCAGCCCCATTCTAGGGCCAGTTCCAGCCTCATTTTAGCTCAACTTTTACCACTATTCCAGTGCCATATCTAGCCCCATTTCAGCGCCACCCCTTTTAAGTGCCACGTCCAATCAAAATTTTTAGCACCACGTTCAGCACCCCATCCCAGCGCCACGTCTAGCCCTATTTCAGTGCCATGTCTAGCCCCATTTCAGCGCCACTTCCAGCCCCAAGCCACCCCTTTCAAATGCCACATTTAATCCATATTTACAGCTACACATTCGGCTCCACGTTCAGCACCCCATCCCAGCGCCACGTCCATCCCTATTCCAGCGACATGTCTAGCCCCATTTCAGTGCCACTTCCAGCCCTATGCCACCCCTTTCAAGTGCCACGTTTAATCCATATTTACAGCACCACATCCTGCTCCACGTTCAGCACCCCATCTCAGCGCCACGTCCAACCCTATTTCAGCGCCATGTCTAGCCCCAATTTCGGCGCCACTTCTAACACCATTCCAGTGTCACATCTAGCCCCATTCCAGCAAAACTTTTGCCCCAATTTTGGCGCCACCTCCAGCCCCCTATCAGCACCTCGTTCACAAATATTTTATTTTTATCATTTTAAATTTATTTTTATTTTAAAATATATATGGTTTGCAGGGTGTTCAGCAGTTAAAGCAGTTGCTGATTTAGCTGCATCTGATAGAAGCATGCTTTCTAGTGGCACCGACTCCCTACGAAAGCTGTATGCTAAAGAGACGTATGCAATACATCTGCATAAACTTACAAAGCAGGTACCGAATATTTCGACATGATATATGTTTTGTTCGACCTGTTATGGTGGTTTAGTGCGTAGCCTTTCAACCGGATTTTAAACTGGTAGCTACTTAGTCGGTTGTGTCCTTGGACAAGGCACTTAACGGAAATTGCCTGAACCCAGCAGTTAAGTGGGTTTTACAAAATTAAAAGTAACATTTTAATCATACACAAGACACTGCAATAGCTTTGATAACCTCCTTGATTTCCAATCCAATCGGATAAACATAAATATCCTATTTTATCCTATATATATATACATTCATGCAATTATTAGATGCTGACCCTTATCAGACAGGATATATATAAATCCGTGCATAGCCTTGAGCTGGTTAACAGCATATTTACCATTTAACTTGACTTAAGTGTGAACAATTTATGTTATGAACAGACTCACATTTAATATTTTTATTGACCAAATTTTTTCAATCTTTGTTATTAACTATTCCAGACACAACCCTAAAGTTTCAAACCAGTGGGCAATAGTTACAAAGTAAACTTTTTATAATACTGTGCCTTGCTTATTCCAATTATAGTTGAATCGCCAAACCTATTTTGGATTATATTAATAATATCACCCTAGTATGCACTATATATTGAACTGCTGGTGTGTACACACACTATACAATAGTCCATGAGTATATAATTTTTTGAAAAATATATTATATTTATCCCAGAGGTGGGTTAACGCAAGATTGTTTATTGCATGGGTATTTCTCAGGTTTTCTTGACCTCAGTCTGACCGCCGGATATATTGCAGTGTATTCAATATTTTATATTGCTTCAATTTTGAATGACCCATTTTAATTCACTGGATCAAGAGATTTGTTAGTCGTCTTTTCTAGGCACAACACTGTCTGAGCAAAACTCAAACTGAAACTTAATTGGTCATGACTAGCGACCACCATCTTTAATGACCACACTATTTGACCTTTTTTAATATAAAAAGTTGAACCCTTTCCTCAGATTCGAAATAGAAACTGAATAAATGGAATGATCTGGCACTTGAAAGCAATTAAACTTGAGGCAGACAAGAAGTTATTTCCTCTGTAATAAAGAAATAATCCGGTAAAACATTAAACTACTAGTTTTGTATTATGATTAAAATTTACTTACGATGGGGTTCAAAATTACTAACGTAAACTTGTCTTGTACGGGTGCATTGTGCATGGTTTAGTTGGTAACATGAAACAGTCACCTGAATGTTTTTAAGTTTACAACCAGCCACTTGCTAACCATGTGGGTCATTAAGCAATTAAGCAAGAAATTTTACGGACACAGCTCTCTAGTTGTTTGTACCAAAATCTAAAGCTATGTTTCTACATATTATACAACACTGTAATAGCTTCTGCACCTAGACTGCGGGTACAAGTGAACCAACTATAATTGTTGATAAATTATTAATATGGATTCCACCACCTATCAGAATACAATTACAACTTTCATCCATTCAATAACAGAAACTGCCGGCCTTAAATAAAATTACCATAGTTAAATATATAACACAATCAGAGGGTGATGTGTAAGTAACCATAATTATGGGTCCCATTTGAAAAATTGGGACACATATTGTTTTTGTCCGTTTTTTTTTTTCTTTTTTTTTTTTTTTTTTTCGTCAAACGATTGACAGGCATGGCATGTCGCCCCGACATCTACCAGAACGAATAACGGAATCGCAATGAGACTTCGCCATATTTTAGACAACATGTTCTAGATGAACAGAAACCAAAATTTGGGGAGATAAAACCAGGGGAATTCCCCTGGGACGTTCAAAACCAAAACGGTATTTTTTTTCTAAAAAACTCGCTTTTTTGGGCATAGCGCTTAAACGACAGCACCAATTTGAATAAGATTTGGTGAAATGTAAGTGCATTAATAACTGATTTAACACTAAGAAGAAATAAAAAAATTACCTAGGGAAATAACCTAAACAATAGGATTTTGTTCTCAAATCATGATTGTGACAAGCACGCCATGTCGCCCCAACATCTACCAGAAGGAAAAATGAAATCGCAATAAAACTTTACTATTTGTTAGACAACATGGTCTAGATATACAGAAACCAACATTTTGGGTGATAAATCCAGGGGAATTCCCCTGGAACGTTACAAAACAAAACGGTATTTTTTTCTAAAAAACTAGCTTTTTTTGGGTATAGCGATTAAACGACAGCACCAATTTGAATCAGATTTGGTAAAATGTAAGTGCATTAGTAACTGATTTAACACTTAAAAGAAATAAAAAAATTACCTAGGGAAATACCATAAACAATATAGTTTTGTTCTCAAATCATGACTGTGACAAGCACGCCATGTCGCCCCGACATCTACCAGAAGGAAAAATGGAATCGCAATGAAACTTTCGTATTTGTTAGACAACATGGTCTAGATATACAGAAACCCAAATTTCCGGTGATAAATCCGGGGGAATTCCCCTGGGTCGTTACAAAACAAAACGGTATTTTTTCTAAAAAATTTGCCTTTTTTGGGCATAGCGCTTGAACGGCTGTTACAATTAGAATCAGATTTTCTAAAATGTAAGTGCATTAGTCACTGATTTATCACCTAGAAAAAATAAAAAAATTACCTATAGGGAAATACCTTAAAAATAGGATTTTGTTCCCAAATCATGATTGTGACAAGCATGCTATGTCGCCCCGACATCTACCAAAAGTAGTAATGGAATCGCAGAAAAAATTTGACATTTGTACGAGAACATGGTCTAGATATGCGGAAATCTAAATTTTGGGTAATAAATCTAGGGGAATTCCCCTATGACGGTAAAATCCAAAATGTTTTTTTTCCAATAAATTAGCTTTTTGGGGCATATAGCGCTTAAACGGCTGCTCTAACTATATTTAGATTTGGTGAAATGTTAGACCATTAGACAGTATGTGCCAATTAAAAGAAGAAAAAAACATTTACTTAGGGTAATTACGTTAAAAACAAAGTTATGTTCCTGAATTAAGATTGTGACAGGCATGCCATATCGCACTGACATCTCCAACAAGGAGTCTACAAATTAGATTAAAACTTTAAGAATTGTTACATAACATGACCCACATATGTAAAAACAGAAACTTATCTACTAAACCTAGAAATTCCCTGATACCATGAAAAACTAAATCGGGCTGTTTTGGCAATTTAGCTTCATTTCACTCCGGCGCTTGAAACGACGGTTTAATTTAAAACATTTGTGGTGAAAATGTTCGTAAATTTAAGACGTTTATTCTTTTTTTAACTACACATGAAAAAGAAATTTGGTTTGATAACTATGGGACCCATGCGTTTATGCTTGCAGAAACAAACTATATATTCAGTGTATAAAATACAAGTTGTGGTTACAAGGGACCCTGTAGCATAAATATATGGCATACAACATGTGTTTTACAAATAGTGGTGGTTAAACAGGTGGTTGACACTCTCTAGTTACAGTAACATTTAATAAACAGAAGAGATTATAATCGATTTTACTGCATTATGACAACAGATTTAAAGAATTCAATCATAGATTGGACGTCTTAGAAATAAGAAAAGCTAGTAGAAGTTATCTTAACACGGTTACTATGTTTTGCATTCCAACTTCAAATTTAATACAGACCCCAATGCAAAACAGCAAACCGTGTTGGATATTTTACCAATTAATAATAACAACACGTTTTGAAAACTAGAGAGTGTCAACCACGCTTTAAAACACCATCATTTGTAAAACATATTTTGTATGCTATATATTTATTATGGGTCCCATTTGAAAAATTGGGACACATATTGTTTTTGTCCGTTTTTTTTTTTTCTTTTTTTTTTTTTTTTTTCTTTTTTTTCGTCAAACGCTTGACAGGCATGGCATGTCGCCCCGACATCTACCAGAAGAAAAATGGAATCGCAATGACACTTTGCCATTTGTTAGACAACATGGTCTAGATGAACAGAAACTAAAATTTTGGGAGATAAAACCAAGGGAATTCCCCTGGAACGTTAAAAACCAAAACGGTATTTTTTTTTAAAAAACTAGCTTTTTTGGGCATAGCGCTTGAATGGCAGCTCCAATTTGAATCAGATTTGGTAAAATGTAAGTGCATTAGTAACTGATTTAACACTTAAAAGAAATAAAAAAAATACCTAGGGAAAATACCCTAAAAAATAACATTTTGTTTTCAAATCATGATTGTGACAAGCACGCCATGTCGCCCCGACATCTACCGGAAGGAAAAATGAAATCGCAATTAAACTTTGGTATTTGTTACACAACATGGTCTAGATGAACAGAAACCAAAAGTTTGGGGGATAAATCCAGGAGAATTCCCCGGGAGCGTTAAACACCAAAACGGTATTTTTTTTAAAAAAAGTAGCTTTTTTGGGCATGGCGCTTGAACGGCTGCTTTAATCTGATTCAAATTTCGTGGAATGTAAGTGCATTACCTATTGATTTAAAAATTAGAAAAAATTAAAAAAATTACCTAGGAAAATATCCTAAAAAAAGATTTTGTTCTCAAATTATGATTGTGACAGGCATGGCATAACGCCCTGACATCTACCAAAAGAAATAATAGAATAGTAAAAAAACTTGGTCATTTGTTAGTCAACATGGTCTAAATACGCAGTAAAAAAATTGTGGGTGATAAATCTAGGGGAATTCCCCTGAGACGTTAAAATCCAAAACGGTTATTTTTCTAAAAAAATAGCTTTTCCGGCCATAGCGTTTGAACGGTTGCTT
>CH002967.1:3649-40428 GCA_000149265.1 Ciona savignyi
GGGGGAATTTTAGCAAATAAAATGATAGGCTCCACTATTAGTTTCTGCGCATGATATTTATGACTTGTTCGCAGGGCCCAAAGTGCTCTTGTATAATAATGTGCTAAACTGCATTGTTACGTTACAAATGCATTGTAACATACACATATGCACTATTACATAACATTTCCCTACAAATGCATAGTTACTTGTATTTAATAGCTATATAATTTTAATCAAAGGCTGTTGTGATTAAATTAAGTATCGAATACATGGCAAAGGCACCGCTGGTTCTATTGTTGAGAAGAAAATTCCTGAACTTAGCGGTTTAGCCTACTAAATAACTTAGTAGTCTGTACGTATAATATTGAAATTCGTGCATTTTTCTTTCGGGTTAAGCATCCGAAAGGGTTAACTATGTAAAGCATATAGCTGTATTGTCTCATGTTATTTCAGGTAGGTTAATTGACATATTATTGTACAGTAGCCAAAGTTATTTATTTATACACTTACATTAGGCCCATCTGTTTTAACAGTTTAAGCTTATTTAGAGACAGCCTAAACTAGATAGCTAGACCAATGTTTTAAGTTACTAGTTATTCATACCAAATAGGAAATCCAGGGCTTCCCAAACTGGGGGTTGCAATACCGCAGCAGTCGCGCAATGTATTTTAGAGGCCGTAAAGAGGACATTAATTTTAGACTAACTACTATATTGATTGTACTTTTCTATTTTTTATACATTTGAAACGTTAAGGAGGATCGTAAATGTCAAAAAATTAAGAGGGATCGCAAGGTTGAAAGTTTTGGAAGCTTGGAGATACTAGATAAACACTGCACACGATTTAGTTTCAATGTTATGATCCTTCTATATATATGAGCAACACACGTTTCTAGTTTTTGTTAGAACTTTTAGACGTTATTTTAATATCACAGTGTTTATATATGATCATACACTGTATCAGTACGGTCGTGTTTAAGTTAGCATAAACGTTATGATCTCACACAGTTAGATATATTGCAGCAACACAGGATTTTAGTTTTTGTTAAACGCTATTTCAGTATCACAGTGTTTATATATGCGTTACGTAGAAATACCACTTCCTTGTTGATGTATTATTAAGCGCTAAAGCTTTATTAGTAGGATGTATTGTTCTTTACAATGGCGTAGTGGTGCATTTAAAAACTAGTAAGGCTGTAGAATGTCCTATTACGTTGTGTACCAGGTAAATATCACAAATGTGAAAGTTATATTTTATGAGTGTAAACTGGTTAAAGAGCATTTTAAATATAAGCTATGCTGTATAAACGTAAGTTCTCTACGTAAACGATACTAGTTATTAAAGTTGGACAGCGTATATAGAGAATTATATGGGTTGGAGCTATATACAAAGAGTATACATAATATACAGCTAAAACTAGCATATAGTGTCCAAGTTGAAGCGATAATACCGTTGGTTATACTCATTATTTTCGTATATTTTTTAAGCTAGGGGAGTTGCAGTATTAAGGCTGTAGTACCATCATTTGTATGTATCTTACCTAATTTTTAAAGTTTAACTTTAATCAACTATGTATTCATTCGTAATTTACTGATTACATGCTGATTTTTTGTTGTTTGTCGGAATAACTCGGTCAGTCGGTGCGTCCATAATTCGAAACTGATCGCTAGCTTATCGGTTGTGTCCTTGGGCAAGGCACTTAATGGAAATTGCCTGAACCTAGTGGATTAATCGGCTCTACCAAATTGAAGGAACGCGTGAATCATACACACCACGTAGCATTAGCTTAAATAATATGATGATTGCCCGTGTGGTAACGCGCCTTGTGTTTTCAGGTAAGCACTTAATGTACATCAAACTAAGGCTACAGCTGATCGACATTTGTGACGTCATACAGTAGCTTATGGGAACTCCTGATGTATTATGGGTAATTTTTTCTAGGAGAGAGTTGTTCATGCGAAACGACAAGTAACTTGTGGAAACACATGGTGTATTGTGGATTATATCTACCGGTATATATCTAGCGCGCTTCTGTATGAAGATTTTAAAACATTTCGAAATGTGATGGGTGCTAAACCAAATGCTGGGTATTCAGTGGTGTGCTTAGTCTATGCACTACACACACTATTTATTCTATGAAACTGCACACACTATTTGGGTGAAAACTAACTCTAAGCCTGAACCCCAACCCTAACGCTAATCTCTACCTGAACACCAATCCTAACCCAATCAGTCAACCATGGGGTTATTGTGCATTGGTATTGATATAATACCGGTATTAAATTTGCGGTAGCCTACCTCTAAATACTACAGGATTGCTTGGATTGCATGGATCGCTTACTATACTTCGTAATTACAAAAGCTATAATATTAATGTTAGGGTTGGGGTTAAAGTTAGTTCTGGGGTTGAGATTAGTGTTAGGGACAGGGTGAGAATTACTTTCCATAGCAATCTAAGTGAATCAAGCGCTCCAAGCGATCCCGTAGTATTTAGAGGCACCCTTTAATTTGTGAATTTTCTGGATATTGATCAAGGAGATGCGGTTTTAAAATAATCTTTGCCGATATACAGTTTGAAAAGAAGAGAATCGGCCTAAAAAAAGAAAAAAAAGATTTAAAAAAATTACGCACAACACACCGACAAGCGACTCAGTGACGTCACAAATGTCGATCAGCTGTAGCCTCAGTTTGATGTACATTAAGTGCTTACCGTGTTTTCACATTCACAGAGATAAACATCCTAACCTTACCTTTGTCACCATTAGAGATTACAGCACCACAAAAACTAAGTTTTCGACCAGGCCTTAACATTTTCTATGAAATGACGAAAAAGAATTGCAACAGTGGGGACTTTGAGTGGCACCCTGGAAGTGACGTCAATATCCTTGGATCCCTTGACCTGAAACACGGAGAGAACGCGTCACTTCAAAACACCCCAGATCTCGCAATATCACACACTCTAGCGACGTCTAGCGGAGATGTATTTTTACTTTTTATTGGAAATTTCCAACAGGAAGAAATAGAAATTTGGACAATAACGACAACTTCCAACGTAACAGCAAGTTTTAAAGCAAGAATATTTGTGCCAGGCGCTAGTCCTGCTTCAAAGATGTCGTGTGATTGCGCAGCGCGTGACATCACAACACTAACGGGCGACGTCACGAACTTTACACTTTTCGTCACTTGCCCCGAAAATGGAAGTATTCGATACATTCGACTAGGTTGCGATTTAGCTTGGCTCGAAAACACGAAATATTTTTCAATGAATCATGAAGTCAAGAGTTCGAAACTCTACCGACCAAGCGCTGTTACGTCATACAGGAACAATGACGTAACAATCGCCGTTGTCTGTGGGTCGTCCGGTTCGTTGTTTTTCTTTAATTTCATCGAAACTTTGGAGAGCGAAGGTTACGTGGAAGAATTAAACCAAATCGGGGATTTCCCTTTGACGAACAATTGCGCAATCGCGATGGACTCGTGCGCGAACACATACGTCATATCCCCTCAAAATGATGATGTCATTATTATAAAGCCAGCACAGCAAGACGTTAAAGTAAGAACAAAAATCTATAGATTGATTTTATCGGTTTATAAAAATTATATAAAACAGCCAAATTTTTGTCTTATTTGTACAAAGTTTTGTTTGTACTTCTTTGGGATTATATGCTTTGTGATAATTGACAAAAGTTTTGATGTCGTTCCTAAGCAAATACATAAAAGGCCAATTTTTTAAAGCAGAAAAACCGTAAACAAACTTTTGTTGGTGAAGATGGAACTGTGGATGGAATTGGACTTAAAGATTTTAGATTTTGTTATTTATATAACAAAATGTCGATAATTACTCTCAGAATCAAGTTTAACTCGCCTTGAAATACAATAATCTAAAATCTTTAGATCCAATTTTGACCATTTTGTGACAATATTAACATCTAAATTATTAAAATAGTTTTTCTTTTAATTTTTGTTTAAACTTTCACTGCATTTCAGACGTCCAAGTTTGTAAAAGGCGTCCAAGGTTTATCCGTTCAAGAAACAAGCACACGCCACCGAGTGCTTGGAGTTTGTACAAAATCCAATCGGGTGGTGGCGCTAAGTGGAAGTAACATAGACAGCACAAGTAGCCTTAACTACGGCGTTCGGAGCCCGTTATGCATAAAATCAATATCAAACATGGTTATAGTTTCAGGGCGGTGTTCTGTAACCAATTGCCCTAAAATCGTGTTTTTCAAGCAATAAGACGTTTTATTTTCATTTTGTTTTAACTATTTAACACGTTGCACTTTTGCCTTGAGAGATATAATATATATTTTCGTGAATTAGAAGAATTTATTTTTGATTTTACAGAACTTGACGCAGCGTTATGATATAACGTTTAGTTTAATCTCCAAGAATATTGGATTTAAATATTAGAATATTTAGTCTAAATCTTGTTTAAATCCAAGAAAATGTAGTTAAATTATTTCGTTTAGAGTCATTTGGGAAATTTTGCCCCTCCAGAACAGGCGCAATATTATGATATTCAATTTTATCACCAAGGGTTGGAAAGAACTGAAATTAAGTGATTCGTTAACATACCTCATGTACGCAGTTTAATAAGGAAAGCTGTTACTGCGTGTTGAATACGATAAAGAATTTGGCTTTGGTTTTGAATGTTAATTGACTTTCCTATTTTCATTCGTGTTTTGCAAATATTCACCAATCTAGAAATTTGCGTTGTTCAAAAATAAGTTTAACCAGAAAGAGGATGGTTTCGATCCCGCAATCTTTCTGTTGATAGCGATTCCCCTAAGGGCATAGCTTCTAGATTATTTCAGATCGCTCCCGCCAGTAACAAACTATTAACTTTATTTTATACTTATGACATGTTTAACTAGAATAATGGGAAAACACAGGCCGGTTAGTCTGGCGGTTACCAGCGTAGCCTTTTAATCGAACAGTTGCAGGTGCGAATCTGGTCGCTAGCTAGTCGGTTGTGTCCTTGGGCAAGGCACTTTACGGACATTGCCTGAACCCAGCGGATTAATGGGTTCTACCAAATTGAAGGAATGTGTCTATCATACACAACACACTGCAAAAGCTCCGGTAACCTGACAGTGGGCGTAAGGTGATCTGACGATTGCCCGTGTGATAACTACCTTGGTTTTCCCATTCTGGGGAATAAACAGAAATATCCTATCATATTTTATCCATAGTGGATACAAAGGGGATATTAGCACTCCCAGAATCCTTAGATTATCTCGTGCCCAACACAGGTAACTCGATCGGGTGCAGCGTGTTAAATGTAATGAGAATGTTAAATATTGATGGAGATATCACACGGGTAATCGTCATGCTATCTTGCTAATTTTGCTCAACCCAGGGCCAGGTAAAAAATCATTGTGATTTTTTTTTAAATCTAGACACAACCGACTATCAAGCGACCAGAATAGGAAAGGATAGGATATTCATGTTTATCCCTGTGAGTGGGAAAGCCAAGGGGGTTATCACACGGGCAATCGTCAGATCACCTCGCGTCCACCGTCGGGTTACCGCAGCTATTGCAGTGTGTTGTATAATTGGGACATTCCTTCAATTCGGTAGAACCTATTAATCCGCTGGGTTCAGGCAATGTCTGTTAGTTTCTTGCCCAAGGACACAATCGACTAGCAGCGATCAGTTTCGTACCGGCAACCTTTCGGTTAAAAGTCGACGCAGTAACCCGCCAAGTTATTTGGTGTGTCAGAATACTTACAATCTCACAATTACTTTTATTAGCAAGTGTGTGGAACGCTTCAGTGTTACCTGGGTTAAAAGCGCGCATAAAAGAGAAACAGTCAGAAGCTCAGCTTTGTGTGTAGGCTTTAATAGTTTAAATATAAGCGTGACAGGTAGGAAAGAAAACAATGAAAATGAGTCATAAATGACGCATCCATAGTTTCTCTTTTTCGTTGCATTAACTTACTTCACGTTCCTGCAATTTTCCTGTTTAACCTGGCAGAAGAACTTTCTAATAGATATTTTACCACAATGTGCCTCAAGAATCAAAAGCATAGATTGTGATTTGTAAACAGAGGAAGAAATTTTAGCAGAAGACAAAAAGTGCAAGAAAAGTGATGATGTTTTGTTTAACTATTTAAACCTTTAAAAGGCTAAGCTTTAGGTCATCAAAGTGTAGAAATGGCGGAAAAGGAATCCTGTGAGGCCATAACCGACCAGTTGACTTCCATCGAAGATACAATAATCCCAAATTTGAGAGGTAAAGTCAAACCATTTTTTTCTTTTTCTAAAAGAACGCGGACACTTTTACATACTAAGATGGACTATTCATTTTTTATTACTCCAAAAAACATTAGAACTGTTTAATTGAAATAATTAAAAAAAAGAAGTTTGTAGTCAGAATATACTTAGTCGTATAGGATAGGGGATAGGATATTCATGTTTATCCCCGTGAATGGGAAAACGCAAGGGGGTTAACACACGGGCAATCATCTGATCACCTCGCGCCGAACGTCGGATTACCGGAGCTATTGCAGTGTGTTGTGTATGATAGTCACGTTTCCTCAATTTAGTAGAACCCACCATTTCACTGGGTTTAGGCATTGTACACTAAGTGCGTTTCCTAAGAACACTACTACTAGCTAGCAACTGGTTTCGAAACTACAACCCCTCGGCTGAAAGCACTAACCCACCCAGCTAATATATGACAACAACTAAACCATTACGATGCATTAATTCCTTCCAGGTGAGGTTGTAAGCATTACTATCGACAACCGGGCGTCGCACACTTACAGTTTCGTCCACTGTAATGACGTAAGTGTTGTCGGTGGTGACGTCATTAGAGGTGACTCGAATCGTCCAGTTCCAGAACAAGGTAGTTTCGTGTTTCGTTTTTCGCTTGTTGAAAGAACGTCGTGCGCCAACATATACGTCATTTCCTCTCACAGAGGTGACGTCATTATCTTAAAGCTAACATAATAGGATAGTAAAGTAAAAACAAAATTATAGCTCGATTTTAAAACTAGGATTTTGATTTAAAATGTGTCTAAAATATAAAATTTAATTTTAAGGTTATGCGCGGCTTTTAAAATGGTTGAATATAGAAGGGTTATCTATGTCAATTAAAATACGAAAGGGTATATTAACACGAATAGAATAGCATAGTGGGTTAGCGCTTCGTCTTTTAGCTGCAGTCGTTGTACGAAAATGGTCGATTGCTTGTGTCCTTGAACAAGACTTTATGCCGTTACCTGGGGTGTTGGCTATTGTGTAGTACTAAATCAGTTGGAATCATAGCCAACACAGTGCAATAACCTCGTTAACCCGACGGTGGACGCGAGGTAACCTGACGATTACCCGTATGGTAAAGCTTCTTTGCGTTTTCTAAATCACATAGGTAAACATAAAAATTCCTCTGACAGATTACTTCATAGAATTGCATAAAGGCCCGGCCAAAGTACACACTGACATTTTCGTCCGTGTACAAAGTCAGGCTTTATCCACGTTTACAAGATACTTCATGCACAGTTTAGTTGCTGGAGCTAAAACAGTGTTTAGGTGGATGATTTATTGCTTGTTTCCAAGCGTCAAAAGGTGGAGGTTATTCATAGATGTTGTTCTATATATCATACCAACGTTTGATTCGCTGGATTTGTTACAGTTGGTTGATAATTAATTTATATTTTTTTAACTAAAACCTGAATTCGAATTAATCTTCACAGAATCGACAATTCAATATTTTACCGGAGCTATTGCAGTGTGCTGTGTATGATTGAAACGTTCATTTAAATTTGTAGAACCCATTAATCCTCTGGATTTAGGCAATATTCGTTAAGTTGCCCATGGACACAACCGACTATAGCTTGCAACCAGTTTCGAACCAGCAATCCTTTGGCTGAAAGGCGTCGTACTAACCCACCACACTAATCAATCGGATAAAGATTCCTATCTTCACAGAATCGACAAGTCAAGTAGCGGTCCAAGAGTTATTTGCAGCCATGGACATGAAACGAGAACAAGAAGAATCCACCCGACCTGTTCTTCCACCAAATATCCCGATCGTTTATCCAAAGATGACTAAAGTTTCAATCTACGAAGGCGTCTTTCTACCCGGTGGAGATGAATACACTCCGACTAGTGAACGGGCTGTCATAGGTGAATTAACATTTTTACTGTTTTATTTAAACTATATTTTTTATTTAAATTTGTAGGGTTTATTTTTATTTAAACGATTTATTTCATTCATATTTTAGCAGATGGGAAAGTTCTTTAGGTCAATTTCGGGTAAAATTATAAATGCTCATTTAAAGATCTAGCAAATAGCCTTTTATAAATACTGTGCACCTGAACAAGCCACTTTGCATCGCTCAAGCGTAGTGGTATCTAATAAAGTCGTCTAAATTGAAAGTCATGTCTGATTATCTACACACTGTAATAACTCCAGCAAATCGACTGTGGGTATGAGGTGCATTACTGTGCACTTAAAAAAGGCAATTTACATTGCTCCAACCCAGTGGTACATAATAAGTCAACCGAATTAAATATGATAATGTGTTTGCTAATCAGTCAGCTAAAAGCTAGATAGGTTATGCATACAAAGAACGCGTGAATCATACACAACACACTGCAATAGCTGCGGTAACCCGACGGTGGCGCAAGGTGATCTGACGATTGCCCGTGTATTAACCCCCTTGGTTTTCCCATCCAAGGGGATAAACATGAATATCCTATCATATATAACCAAACAACATCTGCAGGTGGCCAAGGCGACATCTCATTCGAAGAATTGATCCAGTTATGGAAGGAAAACCGTTGCCTATCGTTGATTGGTAAACAAAATCACATATTTGTATAGAATACGCATAAATATATGTAGTTGTCGAATATACTGGAAGATTATAATATTGGTTGATGGAAATAACACAATGACAAGAGTCACGCTGTCTGATTACAGCATGTTGTCCATGATTGAAATTTTGTTTCAATTTTAGAAAGCTCATTAATTCATTTGAGTTCAGGTAATGTGTAAAGCTAGCGAAATATTTGTAACGATCAAAATACTACAAAGCTTGTATTTGACTATTTATATTATAAATGCACAATTGTCCGACAGATTAGTCTAAAGGTTTAGTGCGTCGCCTTTTAGCCGAAGGGTTACGGGTTTGAAACTGGTCGCTAACTAGTCAGTTGTGTCCTTGGGCAAGGTACTTAACGGACATTTCCTTAACTCAGCGGTTTAATGGGTTCTACTAAATTGAAGGAACATGCGAATCATACACAACACACCAAAATAGCTTCGGTAACCCGACGGTGGGCGCGAGATGATCTGACGATTTCCGTGTGTTAACCCCTTAGTGTTCCCACTCACAGGGATAAACATGAATATCTTATCTTTAAATGTCACATTCCCGAAAGCAGGTGATATTCACCCATTGGATAACATATACGCTTTACAGGTAACCCTGGTTGTGGGAAAACAGTGATGTCCAGCCGGATTGGTCGTTCTTCAGGACTTGTTTGTTTCCATATGAAGTTCATGAATATGAATTACGACATGGCAACACTGTTTACTTTGAGGGAACTTCTGCTGGACTTTGAGTTTCCGGACCTGAGTGAAGGGACCTGTGCAATCGCGTTTGAATGGTTGTTAAAGAACCAGACAAAATGTGCTATAATCCTTGATGGATACGACCAATCAACATGGTGTATGAACCACAACGTGCCTAAAGCGTCGTACAGCACAAAATGCAATGTATGCGACATTGTAGCTAACATTTGCTGTGGTAATTTCCTCCCCCAAACCCATGTACTGATAACCTCCCGACCTTATATGATGATATCAATCCCCATTCGACTGCGGCCACAAGCTACAGTGTACGTGCAAGAATTGCAATTCCATGACATGAGGGCTCTATTCAACGTAACCGCGGGGAAAAGCGCCTCGCAACTGTGGTCAACCATCAACAACAACGCCCCTGATTTGATATCTTTCTGCCTGAACCCACTCATGCTAAACTACATGATTCGATCGTGCTTGGCGAACGCCGATCTTAAAATTGATTCAATAACAACCATGACTAAACTCTTCGGCGCAGTTTACGAAAACCTGCGTCGTTCCGAACATACAAGCCATAGTGACATCACAACGCTTCGTTCGAGACTCAGCAAACTTGCTTTCCAAGCTACTTGCGCTGGGACCGTGGTGATACGGGATACAGAACTCAAATCTGAGAACTTAGAACCAAGTTCAGTACAAGACCTTATGGTATGTATACCAGGGGACAGAGGATTCACAAATAAGCTGTTTGAAGGAGACACAAACTTGTGCTTTTCGCATCAAATACTCCAGGAATATCTCTCCGCATATTACATCGCACATGAGATGAAGTTCAATCAATTTCGAACTTTTGTCCGGGACGAACTATTTTCCGAACGATGGTCGGTGGTGAAGCGGTTTTTGTCGGGATTACTCATAGACATCGCAAAATATAAAGGTGACTGCTTTAACTTTTTGGATATTTATAAGCATTAATGATTTGTAGTTTAGTTTGGTTTATTATTTGTTTGCCTTGTATTAAAAAAACATTTATTTTTTGACCTAGTATTAAATAGCACCAAATGAAACGAATCATACCACAGGATCAGGGAAAGACGGCAAACAAATAGTCGTTAAAATACATCAATTTAGTTTATACCTGTGCAAGAAATGTTCTACATTATGGTGCATTCGTAGGCATTTATGATTATTTTTATGAAAATTTATAAATATTTTTTGGTTAGTTTTTTTTTTATGAAATAATATCAAATACAACAAATCATAGATCAGGAAAATAAGACAAATGTCGTTAAAAACGCTTTTTACCTCTGCAAGAAGCTGATTTGACACCTTTAGTCTGTTGCTTATTTCAATAGTTAAATAGGGGAAATACAAAAAAAGATATGACCATCATAGTTTTATCAGGATTAACTCTGTTGCTATATTAGTACAAATAATAATTTAAAAGCGATTTGTATTACGATAATAAAAAGTAAAAAACATGTTATTAGTACAATAAAAAATATCTCTTTTAACATAGGTAACCGGATCAGGTTCTACAGACCCATATTACCAAGTTTGAGAGGTGAGAAATTATTTCTTGATATATTTATAATGTTAATTTATTGACCATTAATCCCAAGTTAATAGCTATGGCCTCCGTCCTGGTACTTCTTATTACTACAGTATTGCTAAAAAATATCTGAACAACCGGTCTATATATAGTTTTGTTATCCACTGTAGATTCATTGACCCCAAGTTGTCAGGTATGGACCTCCGCTCGGTTATGTAGATACTTTTTACCGGTCTACGTTTGGAACCTTATATTACTACGATCGTTTTTGCATATGGTATTGATATATGTATGTATCATTCGCGTTAATTATTCAGCCACACAGCCGTACAGTTTGTACAAGAAACTTAAGTGACATCTCCCTGTTTAATCCAGTAGTTTTAAAAGAGTTGTTTAAATATGACCAACTGTTAAAAAAATGCATGTTAAACATGTGCAGAATTAAAAAAATATACGAAATATAAAAATATGTGGTGCTTACCTGGGGCTACCTGTGACATACAAAGATATGAATATTTACTTCTGGGTATCACTCTACAGTCTTTTGAAACATTGTTGCTTTTACCACGTTTTCACAGCCAAGTTATAACACCAACAATACCACAGACAGCTACCGAGCAAAAGGCGACTGGTTTCTTCAAAAGATGGTGTCCAAATACACAAAGTTATGCAGAAAAGCTGAAGAAGCTGTAGTACATGGTAAACCACAAACTAACACATTGTAATATATTCCATTGTGTAACAATAACGCCAATTCGTGACAAAGGAAAGTCAATTGTTTCATCACATACGTCAAAAAGCACTTTATTTTACTTATTTTGTCGTATGGTTTATGCATTGGACCGCGGTTGGAAAGGTAAAGGATCGAAACCAGCTATTCGCTTTCGCTGATCGCTTTATTTTGTGCCTATACATATAACGGACATTGCTGGATGATGGCTGTATTTCACCTGCCCACTATATTGCTCAAACTAAACCATTACCAATTCAAAACCACTATCACTAAATTAACAAACTATATTAAAAAGTAGTTTTATTTGTCGGCCCACGTAGCTTATTCTGTTAGTACATCGGCTTCCAATAAAGTTATATGGTTTAAAACCAATCGCTTTCTTAGTCAATTGTGTCCTTGAGCAAAAAAATATTACTTGAACCCAATGTAATAATAGTCTTTACTTCCATTGAATAAACGTTTAAATCATAACAACAACAAAAAACATTTGATGGCATGAGGTATCTGCCCCGTATGATAATGCTTTTGCATTTTACCATATACGGGGATAAAATATATAAATATCGTCGACAAAATACATTAAAAAAACGTGTGCTCAGTTTTAGGCTAGCAATTTAAAAGACTGACAAACAGCTATAACTACCGTCGTTATGCCTTTTTATTCCACCTTTTTTGAATAAATTACTATGCCATTCTTCTTTAATGTGCTAAAGGAGTAAAATATAAAATAGCTAATAATGTTAGTAGATTATTTTCACACGCACTGGTGTTGTTATTATTAAATTGTTTCAGACTCCGTTGGAAAGTCAATCTTGGATATTATAATCCAAGTTCGAGAGTTTAACAGCCGCAGTGTCACCAAGCATTTCGCCAATTACTTCCCATCTCACGCCAACTTCAGTTTCATATCACTCACCACCAGCGAGACTCACGCTATCGGGCTCGTTTTAAGGGAAGTGTCGAGGCCAATACGTCGTCTCGGATTGTACAATTGTAACATGGAGAGTCGAGCTTTCAGACACATCAGTGAAGCGATCGAACACATGAGAGGAACCGTATGTTTATCTTTGTTGTTCATGATTGGGAATGGGAAATTTTGGTATTCATGATTTGGATAGAGGATTTATATATTTATCTTCATGTATTCACGATTTGGATTTGGGTATATATGTTTATCTTTGTTGTTCATGATTGGAAATGAGACCTTTGGTACTCGTGATTGGGGATATGAGATATTTGCTATAGGAAATTTATGTTTATCTTCGTGAATGGGAAAGCGCAAGGTGCGTTCTCTAACGAGCAATCGTCCGATTACCTCGCGAATACATAAAACAGTGTTACCACACGGGCAATCGTAGGAATACCTCACGAATGCTAAAGGAAGCGTTACCACACGGTCAATCGTTAGATTACCCCACGATAACGTAAGGAAGCATTATTATTACACATGTAACATTTTAAGTTTTCGAGATAGGATTGGTTAAGTGTCCAGGTTTGGTCTACATACAACAATATTTACCACAATTGCAACGGCTTGTTTGACTATTAGTTTATACCTTCAATAATAATAGGTATTTTCCAGATTGAAGAACTTTATATAATGAGCAACAATTTTGTCACTGTTGGAGATATATGTCGGATACTTCATAAGATAACTGACAGATTGAATATGTGGGGGTGCTTTAGCAACAGCGCTGGGGTAATGGGAAGAAACGCAAATAAACACGAAAGAAAGCAGATACAACTCTGCCTTGATTCGATCCCTTATACGGTAGGTCTAGGTCGGATTTTCTAATTCAATAAGTCCAACTGTAAATTCTTTATAGTTATTTACCGCGTGGATAAATAATCAATATATAGTAGATAAACATTCAAAACCCATTTTTAGCGATTCTTTTGGTTTTGGCAATTTCCGCCAAGAACATAGTCCACTAGCTAGCAAACAGTTTTGTACCTAAAACCCTTCGGTTGAAAGTCAACGCACTAACCCACCAAGCTATACAGTGGTGGTTTTCTATTTACCGGATTAAACTTGAATATCTATGTCATCATTACTCTAAGCGTTTCTTTACAAAGCACACCTTCCCCATCAAATACATTCATGGACTTCAAACCACTGGGTTTAGGTTCGCTTGGTTACTATCCAAAGAACACAACCGACTAGCTTGCGATCATTTTTAGATATTTTAAGATAGACAATCAAGTTCGGCCGGTTAGTTTGGTGGTTAAGTGCGTCGCCTTTCAATTGAAAGGTTGCAGGTGCAAAACTTATCGCTAGCTAGTTGGTTGTGTCCTTGGGAAAGGTACTTTACGGACATTGTTTGAACCCAGCGGATTAATGGGTTCTACTAAATTGAAGCAATGTGTGTATCAATATATAACATACTGCAATAGCTGTGGTAACCCGACGGTTGGCGCAAGATGATTTGACGATTGCTCGCTTGTTAACCGCCTTGGTTTTCCCATTCATGGGGATAAACATTAATATCCTATCCTAATCTATCCAACTTCTTTCTTGAAACAGCTCCTGGAAGTAGATGTGGGTGGCGGCTTGATACTTCGCAAGACCAATACCAGTTTGACGATCAAGTAACAGAAGTCACAATTAGGCGGTTCTTCGTCAACATCGAGCAGATAGATAAATTTTAATTTTTTTAATAAAAAAAAGCTAAGACTTGCTGTGTCAATATATTGAGTGACAGCCCTTTTTGTAAGGACAGTTTGCATTGGAGAAAAATGGAGAATAATTGGTTGAACGCCTCCTTAAATGATTTTGAAGAAGGTTTATATGTGTCTTTAAACCAAAAGATGCTTGACTACTTTACTATGAAGACTTCTTAACTTATATGTCATATTTGTTTCTATCTCCCGTAATTAAAATGTATGTCGATTTATAGTTTTTATTTCGATTTCGCTTTTTTAAAACCTATTATTTAAAGAGCGTTGCATTCAAATATGTAGTAGAATCTGAAAAAAATGACTAAACCGCAGTCGTTGCACTATACATGAAAAATAAAATGTAAACAATTTAACAACATAAGAGAACGTGGCTGTAAAATACAAACAAAAAAATCACAATAAATTTAAAAAACATTCTATCCTGTTTAGGTTTCAAACCCATAACGGGGTCGTCCTGATCAACTTTGGTAGAATTTAACGAATGTTCACATTATGTATTCGGCCAAATGACCGTAAGTAGAGACGATAAACACGATTACCGATTACCTTGAATTGAAGCTCGGGGCGATCTAGTTATGTGACCTTATATCACGTATGAAACTGGTCGATAGCTAGTCAGTTATGACATTGGACAAGGCACTTAAACTACATTGCCTGCATTCAGTAGGTTAAAAAGTTCCTTTTAATTAAAGGAACATGTGAATCATACACAACTCACTGCAATAGCTCCGGTAACCCGACGGTGGGCGCAAGGTGATCTGACAATTGCACGTGTGTCAACCACCTTGGTTTTCCAATTCACGGATAAATATCAATATTCTATCCTATCCACCATAAGACCTTATATGTATTAATAAAACTCCTTACCTAGATTTAAATATTCATCGGTCAAACCATATCAATTCTTCCAAACAACCGTATGTTAATTATATAAAATATTACGAATTTGTCGGTAAGAAGTTTGATCATATAATCCTGGAATGTAACTTTATTACTAAACAAAGTGTCAAACGTTAGAAGTGTGGCGTTTCAGCACAATTTATTTTACCAATCTGATTCC
Source organism: Ciona savignyi (assembly GCA_000149265.1). Taxonomy (NCBI): domain Eukaryota; kingdom Metazoa; phylum Chordata; class Ascidiacea; order Phlebobranchia; family Cionidae; genus Ciona; species Ciona savignyi. The sequence continues at coordinate 19,187 of CH002967.1, forward strand.
CCGACAACACAAAATATATGACTCAAAACCAAGGCCCGAACCAAAAATTACAGAAAAAAAGAAATAAATATCGGTGGGCGTCAAAAATTCAAAGAATTTAAATTACAAATATTAAAATGAACAGTAAACTTTTACCAGGGTAAGACAAGGGGTAAACATAGGTCAAGTATTTTATTGGGTTATCGCGCAGCGTGCAGCCACTCAAATCACTGTATACAGGAACATAGCTTAAGTGGGTAGGATAAAGTTGAGAGAGCGGTCAGGCCAAGCTAAGCCCTACCGAGTCCTTTCTCCTATTATGGAATTGTTCACGGTTTATATAATAATTATAAAAGGAAACACATGTTTGTACACAAAGCTTGGCAGACATTAAAGATAACTCACAGGAAACGATTCATCAACTGAGCTGCCAACAACAGAAAACTTATCGTTACTTCCCATGCACAAAGTATGAACACATGGCATGGCGACTTAATTGTTAAAATATACAGAGATACAATTATAAATACGTGTGGGATTCCAACATAGCAAAATCTTGACACAGAAACAGGAATTGACGGAAAACGAACAGTTGTCCGCTTTACCACACACTAAAATGAACATTTTTCCAGTTTTATTATTTTTTTACGTTAGATTAGGCGGGCACATTTAATTTTACCGAAAGTAAACAATTAGTTGGATTATGTGCGTCTTTTAACGGCTGTTGTTTTGCCTTCTTTTTGTTTTCCAATTTTTTCATCAAAGGTCCTGCTTCGTGTTTTCATCGTGGAAACTTAACTAAACTACACCAAGCGTTTAAAATGTTAAAAATCTGAAAGTCAGCAGATACCTAACTAAATTACAACAATTTAAATACAAAATTTAAAAAATCAAAAGATACAACAGATACAAATATTGGTGAGTATCACAAACAAGTGTATTCCACTTGAAGATATTTATAGATCCCCACGCATGGATCACCGAAGACACGGGTATTAGCCTGAAGGATGCATGATCGCTTCCAGTTGCAGAGAGATTGGACAGTTCTTAAAGATCCCCGGGAATAACAGTTGGTGTTTGATACATTGCTTTCTATACATCTGTGAAATGGTTATGCTTACTTGATAAATCCGGATATTACTCGCAGGTGCGAAACTGGTCTCTATCTAGTCGGTTGTGTCCTTGGGCAAGGCACTTTGCCTGAACCCAGCGGATTAATGGGTTCTACCTAATTGAAGGAACGTGTCTATCATACACAACACATTGCAATAGCTCCGGTAATCCGACGGTGGGCGCGAGGTGATCTGACGATTGCCTGTGTGTTAATCCCCTTGGTTTTCCAATTCACGGGGATAAACATGAATATCCTATCCTATTTCTAATTAAACTATATTTTGTGCTGTTTTTATTTAGAAATTCATTAGTGTCCGATTTTTTCTCTGTAAAATATTTATCGGTCATAATTGGTATAGTCGGTTGCGATTTATATTTTACGTCATTTTTTAGTTCTAGACTCTGCAAGCCACTGTAAACTGCTCCAAGGCAGTGGTATTAATGGATCGCAGTTTCTTTTACAAACTCACATATTTGCATCCGTTCGCCCGTAATTTGCTGTCTTCACAAAGATACGTTTTTCTGGATCTGCGCATCCGATTAGCTTGCTTTTTCCTTCACAGACATGAACGAGGGTTACTGAAAATGTGTTGTTGTGTTTATTAAGATACATATTAGGATTATAATACATTGTCATCGGTTATCATTTGTTTAGTACCACGTTTCGGTACGGTAAGTCACGTTCGGTACGGTAAGGATGGCGTACATACGTTCGGTAAGGTGTGCCAAAAATTGTACGATACGTAATGTTAAGTAAGTGCATTACAGATGTAACACACGCCTGTGCTTTCCATCGTTATTCAGGTACAAAGGTTAGCTTGGTTCAAGTAACTTCGCCAAACAACCGAGTGAAGCAACTGTCTGGTTACAACTTATCCAAGTCTCCAAAGGTAGATTTCAAAACGTATTAAAAGATGTTTCAACTTTCAAAACGTATTAAAAGATGTTTCAACTTTCAAAACGTATTAAAAGATATTTCAACTTTCATAACGTATTAAAAGATATTTCAACTTTCAAAACGCATTAAAAGATATTTCAACTTTCATAACGTATTAAAAGATGTTTCAAATCCACTCAAAACACACTTACAGACAACATTTTACACGTGTCGTAAATGCACATATGAGACAGACAGTTATTTAAACAGCATAACGGTATAAAAATGGATGGATGCTAAATCTCGCTCCTTTTTGGCTAATATCAAAGGCTTATCACAGACTTATCCAGGAACACAGGACACTTGACCAAAACAGACACAATTACATTTAGGGATTTCGTCATGTGCACAAACATTATGAAATTAACATATATGTCACATTACACAGTATAGCGTTTACATAAATATATTTATAATCATTTTAACTAAAGCTTAACATCCTAGAACCTAATGAAAGGTTTCGACCCCATTGTCTCACAAGTATTTAATAGTTTTAGTGACTTAACCACTAGGTTTTATTTACCCTGTTGATTTATGTATTGGCGACGAATCGTGTATAAACCAAAGGCTTGCAGATTTGAAACTTGTAGCTAGCCAGTCGGTTGTGTTATTGGGCAAGGCACTTAGCTGACATTGCCTTAACCAAGTAGATTGATTCTAAGTGAAGCAACGTTTCAATCATACACAACCTGTATTAGTCCTGGAAACCTAGAAGCAATGCTATATAGATAAATAACTTAAATATTGATATATACCAATTCTATGTTAATGCGCTGTTTGGGACGTGCTCAGCATGGTTTCGAACCTTGTACGGTCGTGTGGCCAAATGGTTAACGCGACCGATACATATACCTACTAACAAAAACGGAGTAATAAGCCCATCATGGGTTCGAAACTTGGCTCGGTAAAAATGGTTTTGAACCTTGCCCCAATAAAAAATGATGAGTTTTCTTTTTCATAGCAAATACACTTACTAGGATGAATTGTCCAACCGACTCTAATCGGTAACAGGTCCCAGCCTGAGTTTTGATCAGTTCGTGTTATTTGTAGGATAAATCCAGTCTCTTCGATTTTCACCACATTCGATCTAAATCTATGCGGGCGGGAAAAGTCGGTTGGCATAACTGTTGCACGAACAAACAGTGGTGTCTCTGCCAAGCACTGTTGGTAACCTACAAAAATCTTTATCGAAGGAACATTTGATACAAATGACTCCTCAAAATCACCGCTCACTGGTAAACCTGTTAAATGGGACAAATTAGCACAATCTAAGACAGTCCTATCACGGTTTTATATTAAACTCCAAAATATTGAAACATTTAAACTAGTAAATCATTAATTTATGTTCAATATGTAAATATGTTGGAAACTGCTACATTTAAAGTAACTTGTAAATCACGTGATGCGGTTCTAGGGTTAAAGGGATTATTATCACAAGGTTGTGTTGGCGTACGATCGTGGTCTGCTAGATAATAAACAAGAGTTAACAACATGATCTTCTCGTGTGATCTATTAGGGTTGTGATAAGTAGCAGAACTTATTAACAATTAATACCTTGCAAGGATTCGACGATATAAAGTGTAAGAAGCAGCCAGAGCAGTGTAAGAGTCAGTTTCATTCTCTCCCTATCCTATTTCTGTAAAAAACTTTTATAGCAAGTTTAAGACCTTTATAGCAAGTTTTTTTTTAACATTTTAGCAAGTCTATTAACAGCGAAAGCTTTATAAAAGTTACTTTTATTCTTAAATATAAGCTATTTTGGTAACATTAAATTCTTTGTCACTTGCTTTAAAATTCTGTGACTAACATCATATCGATTGCCTTTAAGCGACCACAGCTGTACAAGAGTCACTTACATTCTCGAATCGAAGCTATATATGTAAGAACCTTTATCGCAAGCTTGCTCTAAGGTGCAATGACGTACTCAGGCTAAATTGAATAGCTTAGACAAAGTACATAGGCATAATGGTTCGTGTGACATATTTACATACATCAGAAGCTTTCTGGTGCCTTAGGTAAGCGCCGGAAATAATATTCATAATCGTTTCGTCGAAGTTTAATTTATTCGTTTTTGTTAAACCATAAATTAAAGGAACACACTTAAAATATAGCAAAAAGGAAGCCGAAATGGTCAAAACCACAGACCTTTGAGAGAGAAACAATTAAATTAAAACAATATAAATAAAGTAAAAACTATTCATGTCCTGCAAAAGATTTAAAACAATTTAAGAAAACATGCGGCCTTAAAACACAAACAAAATCTTGTGGACGTTTAGTTAAAGCCACATATAATAAAGTCGATGTTATTTGAATGAGATAATGAAGAAATATACGGTGTTGTTTTTGATAAGGTGATTGTGTGTACTTTTTGGTTGTATCTTGCTTTAGAGACAGTTCCTTTTTGTGTGAAAGTGGACTGTGCAATAAACTAAACAGGTTAAGATATTAGTGTATTATCACCGTTATGGGAAAAATGCCTGTATGTTAATTACACGGGCAACAGTCGGATTACCTTGCGCCCATCGCCGGATTATACCGAAGATATTGCAATGTGTTGTGCATTTAAGACATTTCTTCAGTTTCAGTAAAACAAAAAAAAACAACTTGGTCCAGGTAAATGTCCGATATGTGCCTTGCTTATCCAAGGACATAACGACCGTCAAGTGCGTTGTTTAAGTACGGTCGAATGGTTAACGCGACCGATACATATACTGACTCTTGTACAAAAAAAGCGTCATGTAAACTGGCTTTGGGTCAAAGAGTCATAATGCTTCCGGTCACGTGGTGTGTAATTGTTTTGTGACGTATAATATAGAGCTTCTGAATTGACTAACAGAACGAATAGACAGAGCGAACACGAGTTAATAATCTAAACGCGAGGCCTTTGCTGCTGTCATATCCTGACAGGATTACCAGAATTAGTTCAACTATGTGTTTTAGTGTATCTGCATTCGATCAAGAATAAACCTATCGGAGTCTAGATTGTGAAAGAAATAAGTAGAGGTAGCAGATAAGTGCAAAAGCCCACAAGTTTTTAGAACAAAATTAAGCTATTATAGGTTCAACAGTCGCGTTTGTGTATTAACTACTTACGTGTTTCGTGCGGTTGTTTTGTTTGGACTATTTTTAAGATTGATCTGTTTTTACTGTTTATTTTTAGCATCATAGCTTCCTAACCAACACACACAGTATAGTAAAGAGTAAAACATTATGATTATGTACAGGGTATGAAGGTACAAATAATGTGGAACTAGTTTGAATTGGTCAACCAATGTTTAATATTCAACGGGTGCAGCATTTTGGTTTATAATCGGCCACGTTGTAGCAGTAATAACCATAAGATTGCAGTTAGATTACAATATGGGTAATCTAAAGCTTTTGATACAAGGCTAAGTTGTTTTTTCACAATTGCCCACACTTTTCGGACCAACCCCTTCTCCAAAAGCTGACTCCCACCTTGCTCGTTAGCTTTAAGGCTTAGTGGATTTTTTATAAACTTTGTTTTATTTTTTATGTCGGTTTAGCGGCCACGTCTAATTATACCGAAACTTGATAATTGATTGTTTTTGTAGACGCGATCTAACGACTGTCGTTTTGCCGTTTTTTTCCCGTTTTCCAAATTATCAAACTTCTTGATTCGTGTTTTCATCGTTAAAACAAAAACTAAACTAAACTATACCCATAATGGGTATTTTGTTAAGACAGTTTTTGAATAGAATTCGCACACACACATATATATCCGTCCCTATAACCATTCCACTGCTGCAAAAAACTTAAACATGATCGTTATGTCATGTTGAGATAATTGACCGCGGCAATCCAAGCGGTTGCATCAAAGATCATCAGAACAATGTAACCTCATCGGGCGACAAGCATTTCCAATTTACGATACAGACAATTACACGACGTCAGAAACTGTTATTTTGACGCGTAAACAACATCTATTGTTCGTGTTAAGAAGTCATGTATCGCCTTCTTTCTTCTTGACGAATCTCTATAAAAGATCTTGCCCAGAGCCAAATAACACAGATTTCGAGGCAGCATAGTATGCTTCAATGCGCGTGCTATGCTTCTTGGACGCTGTGAACCCAAAGAAGGATACAACTTACCCTAGCCCCTTTAACGACTATTTAACTATGTAGTCAGTTTTCCTATAGTCTATTTATTAATCTAAGCAGTTACAATCTCGATGTCTAACTAGAAAGCAATTAAAACGCGACTGGTACACTATGAAGTTTATAAATAATTATATAAAAAAGGAAGCAGCGACAGGTATAACTTTTTCTGCCTTACAAAAAAAACTTTCTAAACTTTTTTACCACAGGTTTGAAAGTTTGATATTATTAGCTTCTAAGCATGTATCATCAAGACCTAACGTTCCCTCTTCATATCGTCGATCACGTGAAGAAAACCGCCAAACGCGGCGACGTAAACAGCGTTATTGACGTCATAGATAAGTATTGTTACAACGTCGAAAGCGCGATGAATGTAGGCGACGTAAAAGGAGCAATACTGAATGATTGTTTTAAAGGAACGGAAGTGGAGAATGCATTGGAACTAGGGACATACTGCGGAGACAGTGCGCTAAGAATGTCTAGATTGTTGAAGGAAAACGCCAAGTTGTATTCGATCGAATCGAACCCGGATTACATGGCTGTGGCTCAAGAAATAATCAACTTCGCCGGAATTGAGGAAAAAGTTCAAATAATTCTTGGGAACAGCGATCAAATACTTCCCAAAATTTCACAGAAATTTGGAATTTCAAGTTTTGAATTCGTTTTCATTGATCACGGGAAGGGAGTTTATAAACGGGATTTGATGTTGTTGGAGAAACTGAGTTTAATTAAGCATGGTTCCGTCGTGTTAGCTGATAATGTTATCTTCCCTGGGTGTCCTGATTACTTGGAATATGTGAGAAACAACCCGAAGTATAAATGTACCAATTATCCTTCTAAACTCGAGTATACTGATGTGGTAGATGCGCTTGAAAAGTCCATTTATCTTCCTTAAACATTTGGCCGTAAATCCGGTGTTTCTAAAATGAACCATATTTCTTTCATATTCATATTAACTCTATTCTGTTTTTTAAGTCTAAACAAAAATTTCCAAGCATTCGTGTTAACTTAAATCTGTGTATTAGTGTATTTACGGGTTAAAGTACTTTTTTTCGCATCAACCACGCAACACCACAGCGGTATAAAACGACGCGATAAAATTCGCCAGCACTTCAAGTGCGGTAACTTCGACATATATCTCAATTTTTGTGATCATTCTTCCCCTTTGCTAATCACGCGTTTTCTGGGTGTAATTGTTTTTGTTTAGGTCTGGTTTCCTGTCGTACTCGACATATACTCGTTACAAGCCCCAAACAGCTAGATTAAGCTGACATGTTTATTTTTTATTCTATTATAATGGTGCAGCTTATATGCTGGTTAAGTGATCGCCAATCGCATATATGCATTCAATACATGTTAATCGCAACTTCACTCAAACCACTAACTAATATAATTAACATCTTAATTAACAAAAAAGGTTAAATCAAGTTACAACTCCTAGTGTACGGTCGTGTGGCCAAATGGTTAACGCGTCCGATACATATACCTACTCCTATAGAAAAAACGGTCCGAGTAACGAGCCCACCATGGGTTGGAAACTTGGGTCAGTTAAAAAAAAAGAAAAAAGTTACAACTCCTGGAAATTCTCAAAAGACCGAAAAAATAACATTACGACCATTTTCTTTGCTTGATATATTTTTTGTAAAACAAAATTTTAGGAAAGTTTTAGAATTCACTTTAAAATAAAGGAAATAGATCAAATATAAAAAAAAATAACTTTTTCATGAAAGTGCATCTGTTAACTTTTTATGGTATTGATGTGTAGTACCAAATTTGTGGTGAATCTCAGTAAAAAAATCATATATTCTTGTACATTTTTTGCTGTATGACTAAAAACGGTTCTCATGGTTTATAAACGTGCGCATACCAATATTGATAAAAGTTTTACTTAAATTTTATAGCCAGTTGGTTATTAAGCGACCGTTAAGCTTGTCATCCTAAAGCAATACACTACTTCCACTTAACATGGATAACATATTGGAATGCGTAGCTTGGATACCCATCAGTTTATACTTGCAGAAACAAGCAACATTCACTATGTAAGAATATATCATCCGTGATTTTAAAGGTAATCAGGGACTCCAACATTTCTGCTAGCAGAACTATATGACGTACGGTTTGAATTGTTTTTTTTAAATGGTGAAGGTTAACACGTGGATGACACTTTCTAAGTTTAATAAAAATTCTAAGAAGTCTGACTTGACTTTTGCCATATTAAAGCCTTGAGTTAACTTCGACTTTCGTTCATGGTGACTTGACTCGATTTGGAGTGGCGTTTAAAATGACTTGACTTAACTTAGACTTGTGTTGATGGTGACTTGACTTGGACGTTCATTCCCGGTGACCTGACTTGACTTAACCTTGGATTCATCGCGACTTAACTTTAAATGGACTTGACTTGACTTGTGTATGATGTGACTTGATCACATTCACTGAATTGACTTCTCGTTCAATCCATCTAGTAGACATCTTAGGGCAAATTATCCAGCGCGGTGTTAGTTTTACAAAGAATTTGATCCCCACCCACATCTACTTCAAGAATCTGTCAGAAGTTTAGTTTAAGTTGTCCGAACGAATAACGTGCTGAGTTAACGTATCACCTACTAGCTAAGGTTTTGGGATCAAAACCAGCTACTGACGACACAGTTTTAGTCAAACTAAATCAAAAAATATTAAAAGTGAAAGAATTAATATAATGCTATTAACCCGATTGTTGACACAAGAGTTACATTTAGATAAAATTTCTGAATCTTACCAATACAACATTATTTGTAAACTTGATTTGGGGGTTCATGCTATTTAGAGGCCCTATATTTCTCTAAGATTGCAAAATCGCAACAACATGCGGTAGATAGCAATTGCAGCACGTAGTCTGTAAGGTTGTGGGTTCGAAACCAGATGGTGTTGTTTCCAAACTTACATTAATTAAACATAGTGAATAAATTACAATAAAATACTTACTTACCGTATAAGGGATCGAATTAAGGGAATGTTGGATTTGTGATTGTTCGTGTTTATTTGCGTTTCTTCCCATTACCCCAGCGCTGTTGCTAAAGCACCCCCACATACTTAATCTGTCGGTTATCTTATGGAGTATCCGACATATATCTCCAACAGTGACAAAATTGTTGCTCATTATATAAAGCTCTTCAATCTGGAAAATACCACAGGGTTATTATTATTATAGAAGAAATAAACTAATATTCAAACTAGCCATTACAATTTTTGTAAATTTTGTTGTATGTAAACCATAACCTTTACACTCAAAAAATCCTTTATCTTAAACGTAAACGGTGAGGGTATGAAAACGCTCCCAAACGTATTCGTTCTATAATCTCACGATTGCTCTTATGAGAATGGCCCTTGCGCTTTCTCATTCACAGTAATAAATATGAATATTCTATGTTCTAATCATGAATACCAAATGTCCCATATTCCAATCATGAACAACAAAGATAAACATATATACTCAAATCCAAATCGTGAATACAAAAATTTCCCATTCCCAATCATGAATACCAAATGTCCCATAATCCAATCATGAACAACAAAGATAAACATATATACTCAAATCCAAATCGTGAATACAAAAATTTCCCATTCCCAACCATAAACAACAAATGTCCCATTCCCAACCATAAACAACAAATGTCCCATTCCCAATCATGAACAACAAAGATAAACATACGGTTCCTCTCATGTGTTCGATCGCTTCACTGATGTGTCTAAAAGCTCGACTCTCCATGTTACAATTATATAATCCGAGACGACGTATTGGCCTCGACACTTCCCTTAAAACGAGCCCGATAGCGTGAGCCTCGCTGGTGGTGAGTGATATGAAACTGAAGTTGGCGTGAGATGGGAAGTAATTGGCGAAATGCTTGGTGACACTGCGGCTGTTGAACTCTCGGACTTGGATTATAATATCCAAGATGGACTTTCCAACGGAATCTAAAACAATTTAAGAGGATAGGATATTGATCGCATCGCGCCCATCGTCGGGTTACCGGAGCCATTGCAGTTTGTTGTATATCATTTACACGTCCCCTCAATTTGGTGGAACCCATTAATAGGCTGGGTTTAAGCAATGTCCGTAAAGTGACTTGACCAAGGACACAACCAACTAGCTAGCGACCAGTTTCGCTTTCGATTGAAAGGCGACGCACTAAACCACCAGACTAACCGGCCGGGCAACACCAGTGCGTGAGAAAATAATGCAACATGATTATTAGTAAGTTAGGCTATATTTGATTATTCAGTACATAAAAGGAATGGCACATTTATATTAAAAATGAGAATAAAAATAAACTAGGAACCAGCATCCGATTGGTTTTAATCCATTTTATCATATCACCGTCGGTCCAATACATAAACCACTCGACAAGATAAGTGAATAAAGTGCCCTTTTGAAGAATTTGATATAAAAATTGGCTTTTTCTGTCAACAATGGCAGTAGGCTAATTTTTACACCAATAGAACATATTTAAATGTGTTAGTTTGTGGTTTACCATGTACTACAGCTTCTTCAGCTTTTCTGCATAACTTTGTGTATTTATAGACCATCTTTTGAAGAAACCAATCGCCTTTTGCTCGGTAGCTATCTGTGGTATTGTTGGTGTTATAGCTTGGCTGTGAAAACGTGGTGAAAGCAACAATGTTTTAAAAAACTGTCAGTTAATACCCAAAAGTAAATATTCATATCTTTGTATGTCACAGGTAGCCCTAGGTAAGCACCACATATTTTTATATTTTGAATATTTTTTTTTAATTCTGCACATAACATTATAAATGTATCACGAAATAAACAGATAACAGTATCACGAAATAATTTCTCACCTCTTAAACTTGGTAATACGGGTCTGTAAATCCTGATCCGACTACCTATGTTAAATAAAATATTTCATTATAAGGGTAAAATCTGAATGTTTTTTCTATTTCATTAATATAGTAGAATTTTAATATCTGAATACTTTTAAATAATTCAATATTTGAATATCCATTTTTTTTAATTCAATCCGCTTTTAATCTACTGTTTGCACTTCTATAAAGACAGCTAATTCTGGCACAAACTTGACTTTTAAGTTGATTATACCATTCTCAAACAACACATTAAAGGTTCTGAATCAACATTTTATACACAGGTATAGTTACAATGATTGTTTTGTTCTGTTGTGACTTGTTTATTTTTTTTAAACCTCGCCATAAAAATATGACCAAACTTAATTACAAATTATAACTGCCTACGAATGCACCAGAACATTTACCTTTATATTTCAAACATTTACCTTTATATTTTGCGATGTCTATGAGTAATCCCGACAAAAATCGCTTCACCACCGACCATCGTTCTGAAAATAGTTCGTCCCGGACAAAAGTTCGAAATTGATTAAACTTCATCTCATGTGCGATGTAATATGCGGAGAGATATTCCTGGAGTATTTGATGCGAAAAGCACAAGTTTGTATCTCCTTCAAACAGCTTATTGGTGAATCCTCTGTCCCCTGGAATACATACCATAAGGTCTTGTACTGAACTTGGTTCTAAGTTCTCAGATTTGAGTTCTGTATCCCGTATCACCACGGTCCCAGCGCAAGTAGCTTGGAAAGCAAGTTTGCTGAGTCTCGAACGAAGCGTTGTGATGTCACTATGGCTTGTATGTTCGGAACGACGCAGGTTTTCGTAAACTGCGCCGAAGAGTTTAGTCATGGTTGTTATTGAATCAATTTTAAGATCGGAGTTCGCCAAGCACGATCGAATCATGTAGTTTAGCATGAGTGGGTTCAGACAGAAGGATATTAGGTCAGGGGCGTTGTTGTTGATGGTAGACCACAGTTGCGAAGCGCTTTTCCCCGCGGTTACGTTGAAGAGAGCCCTCATGTCATGGAATTGCAATTCTTGCACGAACACTGTAGCTTGTGGCCGCAGTCGAGTTGGGATTGATATCATCATATAAGGTCGGGAGGTTATCAGTACATGAGTTTGGGGAAGGAAATTACCACAGCAAATGTTAGCTACAATGTCGCATACATTGCATTTTGTGCTGTACGACGCTTTAGGCACGTTATGGTTCATACACCATGTTGATTGGTCGTATCCATCAAGGATTATAGCGCATTTTGTCTGGTTCTTTAACAACCATTCAAACGCGATCGCACAGGTCCCTTCACTCAGGTCCGGAAACTCAAAGTCGAGTAGAAGTTCCCTCAAAGTAAACAGTGTTGCCATGTCGTAATTCATATTCATGAACTTCATATGGAAACAAACAAGTCCTGAAGAACGACCAATGCGGCTGGACAACACTGTTTTTCCACACCCAGGATTACCTGTAAAGCACTGTTATCCGAGGAGTGTAGGCTTAATATATCTTTTAATTGGATGGATCCGGCCGGTTAGAATGGTGGTTAAGTGCGTCGCCATTCAATCTAAGGTTGAAGGGGCCAAACTGGTCGCTAGCTTGTCGGTTGGGTCCTTAGGCAAGGCACTTTGCCTGAACCCAGCAGATTAATGGGTTCTACCAAATTAAAGAAACGTCTATCATATACAACACAGTGCAATAGCTCCGGTAACCCGACGATGGGCGCGAGGTGATCTGACGATTGCCCGTGTGTTAATCCCCTAGGTTCCATTCACGGCAATAAACATAAATATCCTATTCTTTATCATACATCCTATACAATTATATGATCTTGCTTACCAATCAAAGCCAGGCAACGGGTTTCCTTCCATAACTGAAGTAATTCTTCGAATGAGATGTCGCCTTGTCCACCTGCAGATGTTGTTTGGTTGGAAAATTACTGGTCATTATGTAACATGCGTCCAACCTAGCTTTCAGCTGACTGATTATTAAACTCTTTTAAATTGGACTCATTGGATACCATAGAGTTATAGAGAAATGTAAAGGGACTTGCTTAGGTGCACATTAGTACCCCTCATGCCCACAGTCAAGCTGTTGGAGCTATTACAGAGTGTATGTTAACTGGTCATGACTTTTAATTTTGACGATTTAATGTGTGTTAGAGCAATGTAAAGTTGCTAGGGTGTACAGTAACAACCATGCTCTTATTCGAGTTTTAAGCTGGAAGTAAACTGAATTTTCCAACAAAATAAAGGATATTTACGGAAACCCCTTATTTTCAGCACACCAGGAATTCTTTAACCAATAATTATAAAATGACCAAGTATTTTCTCAATTCACCTATCACAGCCCGTTCACTAGTCGGAGTGTATTCATCTCCGCCAGGCAGAAAGACGCCTTCGTAGATTGAAACTTTAGTCATCTTTGGATAAACGATCGGGATATTTGGTGGAAGAACAGGTCGGGTGGATTCTTCTTGTTCTCGTTTCATGTCCATGGCTGCAAATAACTCTTGGACCGCTGCTTGACTTGTCGATTCTGTGAAGATAGGAATCTTTATTCGACTGGTTAGCTCGGTGGTTTAGTACGGTGCCTTTCAGCCGAAAGGTTGCAAGTGCGAAACTGGTCGCTAGCTGGTCGGTTGTGTGCATGGGCAAGGCACTTAACGAATATTGCCTGAACCCAAAGGATTATTAGGTTCTACAAATTTAAAGGAACACTGCAATAGCTCCGATAGAATATAGGATAGGATAAGTTATTGTTATTGGATATACATATTTTATCTCCGTAAACGGGAAAACACAAGATCGTTAAAATACGGACAATCGTCAGATTACCTCGCGAATACGTTAAGGAGCGTTACCACACGGGCAATCGTCAGATTACCACACGAATACGTAAAGGAGCGTTACCACACGCACAATCGTCAGATTACCTCGCGAATACGTAAAGGAGCGTTACCACACGGGCAATCATTAGATTACCTCGCGAATACGTAAGGGAGCGTTACCACACGGGCAATCGTCAGATTACCTCGCGAATACGTAAGGGAGCGTTACCACACCGGCAATCGTCAGATTACCTCGCGAATACGTAAGGGAGCGTTACCACACGGGCAATCGTCAGATTACCTCGCGAATACGTAAAGGAGCGTTACCACACGCACAATCGTCAGATTACCTCGCGAATACGTAAAGGAGCGTTACCACACGCACAATCGTCAGATTACCTCGCGAATACGTAAGGGAGCGTTACCACACGGGCAATCGTCAGATTACCTCGCGAATACGTAAAGGAGCGTTACCACACAGACAATCGTCAGATTACCCCGCGAATGCGCAAGGAAGCGTTACCATACGGGCAATCGTTAAATTACCTCGCGAATACGTAAGGAAGCGTTACCACACGGGCAATCGTCAGATCACCTCGCGAATACGTAAGGAGGCGTTACGGGCAATCATTAGATTTTACCTCGTGCCCAACGTCGGGTAACCACGGCTATTTGAACAGTGAACGGAATCCAAAAGGAAATGTTTGGGTAATCGTTAATTTATACATAGATTAGATATCCACACGGTACGGTCGTGTGACGGAATGATTAACGATACCGATGCATAGACAGATTTCAAAAAGTGGCAAAAACGACATCTACACACGAGAATAAAAATTATAATTACCCCGTCTTCGAGATGAGGGAGCAGTCATTGTGACATCACCAGAAACCATTGTTTCGATTACACTGTCGGTTATGTTGTAGTCATGTGACTCACGATTATTAACTTGAACGAAGTTTGGAACTACATTGATGTTCACAATGCCACCTAGCGACAAGAATAATGTCAGTTTAAAAAAAATGTTTTGTCTGGAAACATTTAGTTTGTTTGGAACTGAACGTCTTACAACTAAACTCTAGCAAAGCCGTAGTTTACCTATCTACTAATGGAATATTTAAAACAAAAACCTTTTCACACGTAAACCTGTCCGGCCGGTTGGTCTGGAGGTTAAGTGCGTCGACTTTCAATCGAAAGGATGCAGGTGCGAAACTGGTCGCTAGCTAGTCGGTTGTGTCATTGGGCAAGGCACTTTACAGACATTGCCTGAACCCAGCGGATTAATGGGTTCTACCAAATTAAAGGAATGTGTCTATCATATACAACACACTGCAATAGCTCCGGTAACCAGACGATGGGCGCGAGGTGATCTGACGATTGCCCGTGTGTTAACGCCCTTGGTTTTCCCATTCACAGGCATAAACATGAATATCCTATCTTATCCTAACCCCTTAGAATGAACCCCTTCAACTTAACAGAGCAGTCCCCTACAACTTAACTACTTTAAAGTTAAACCCCTTTACGACTAAATCATTTTACAAGTAAATTTCAGCACTTTTTTTAAACCAGTCAATAAAAATGAAAAGTTATTGAACATAACGTACGGGTCGTTAAATCAAATGTGAAACCAAAAGACTTACCTGTAATGGTACCAATTGCTTCAGTGCTAGGATTGGGTAACTGGTTTGTTATTTGCTGGGCGCCGTCATATTCCGTTTTATCCGTTTCTACTAGTTGCCGGTCCATATTTTACTCTCTCAAAGCGTTTAATGCTTATACATGCTACCACATCATAAATATTGTCATCTGTTTTATCTAGTTTTCGTTTTAATAGATTATTCTGTGTCATAGATTTCGTTCTACACTTTTCAGAGTCACATAATTTCTTTGATTATGCTAAAGTAGACTAAACTCAACTATATAGTAATAGAGTCTAGGATAGCATGATTGCAAAGCGAAAACGTGTAGTGAGTCAATCTCGATTGAAGTATTCTTTCCTTTTTATTACGTTAGAGCGCTTTAAGCGTTAATATCGTTTCTTCCTGTTATTGTACCAACTATGCTAGCCTATACCGTATATCCCAGTTGCAGTTAACTTTGATTGAAATGTACAGATTATTATTAGATCGAAATAGCTTAAAATTTAATACACATAATGACGTATGAAATTTATATTTTAAACACGTCACGCGTTTTTTATATGCCGAGTGCCAATTCTCAGACTTAGTTCCGTTTATTTTAATATTCCCTTAAATAGGATCTATATTTGTGCAAAAACAGAGGTATGAATAAAGACATATGGGGAATACATGAATTACAACAAGAATAAATAATTGCATGATAAAACAGACCCGAGCTAGTTGGATATGTTACACAGTGCACTTACCAGTCGCTGTTGAAATGGATTAATATATGGAACCAACACATTAACGTCTTCATCGTAGTCAATGCAATAGCTCCGGTAACCCGACAGTGAGCGCGAGGTGATCTGACGATTGCCCGTGTGTTAACCCCCTTGGTTTTCCCCATTCACGGGAATAAACATAAATATACTATAATCGAAAGAGCTCATGAAATTTTAATTGTAATTTAACACGTTAAATTGCAAAATAAAGTTATAAAATTTATCATAAAAATATAAAATAAAATTTAATCAATGCAAAACCCCCACAAAATGCAACACATTGTAAAAAACGCCCAAATTAAAAGTAACGCGAGGATTGCTATATTTTATCAAAAATTCATTTTAATTGCAGTTTAACCCACTTTTTGCACAAAAAAGTTAAGAAAATCGTTATAAAAAAACAAGTTGATTTAACGGTCGAAAAGCAAAACGAAAATATAAATCCAGTTAACCGTCCACACGGTTGATATATATATCGCTCCTAATATAGAAAAAGCGGTGTTGGTGACGTGCCCATCATGGGTTCGAATCCTAGACCCGATAAAAAAAAACAAAAAAAAAATGATTGTGCTGAGGTATGGGGTGTGAGGTTAAGTAATAAACGGTGATTATTAGAGGGATTGTTACGTCAAAAGCATAAGAAAAAACGATTGGGTGGCCGAATGTTAAAAACGATTGAATGGAATGCACGAAGTATTTGGTAAAACTATCTAAGAGTTCAGTGGTGCTGTGTTCAAAGCTTGGCTTGGAACACGAGTTTTAACTTTGATTGTAACCACAAATAGGATAAAGAACGAGGCAAATTAATCAAATAAATAGTAAGCGTATTCAGATTTTATCTCCTTGAATTGGAAAACCAAGGGGGTCACCTGAATTGCAACAACAAATAGGATAAAGAACAATGTAAATTTTATTGAGGTTTTATCCCCGTTAATGGGAATACGTAAGGAGCGTTGCCACACGGGCAATCGTCAGATCACCTCGAGCCCACCGTCGGGTTACCAGAACTATTTCAGTGTGTTGTGTAAAAGAAAAAAACGAGATTAAATTCCATAAAATAGATTAAAATGAAAATGTGTCTTCGGATTTGAAAGGGGATCCATAATGAACACCATAAGCGTGTAAGAAGTACAAAACAATGCGAAAAAAACAGAATTGAATTCTCTGTAGAATAAGCAAACCAAATGTTCGCTGTTCCTATTTAACTCACTGGAATGCGATGTCTTCTTCAAGATAATGACGTCATAATTGGCATTATTGGAATGGTTGACGTCGATTCATCTTTGTGACCGAATAAGCCAAGACTCGCGTTTTAACTCGAGGCGACTCGTTATCACAAGCGTCAATGGAAATGGCGGGAATGCTACCTCGTCTGTTTGAATTATTCAACTGCGAGCGTTTTATGGTTGCAGCGTCAGAAGAACTCCTAACCCTCGTGTTAGACTCGTTCTGAACCGTTTGAAGAACCGATGACGTAGTTGTCGTATTAACCACGTCATCGCGATTATTTTCAGGTCTAGAATCAACATTTCCGTCAAAGATTTGAACAGATGGATCCTTTAGAACGGGGGAATTTGGAATTAAGTTTGGATGGTCCATCGCGTCTTCGTGCTCGTACAAGTAATTGTCCGTAACAGATCCCTTTATGACGTCGATATTACTCACAGAGCTAACGTTCGAGACGCGTCGATCGTCTGAACCGAAAGGAGTCAAGAACGAACTTGGTTTTGATTTGTTTGTTGAGTTGATTATTGAGGCGTCGAGTTTGAGGTGTCGGTTTGAGTTTCGTCGTTTGAGTCGTGGAGTAGAGATTTTCAACTCGACTGAAGGCAGTTCAATCAATGGTCTGTTGATATTTGATGATAATACTTGTAAATCCACTATATATGACCGATTAGCTTGGTGGGTTAGTGCGTTGCATTCAACCGAAGGGTTGCAGGTTTGAAACTGGTCGCTAGCTAGTCGGTTGTGTCCTTGGGAAAGACACTTTACGGACATTGCCTGAACCCAGCGGATTAATGGGTTCTACCAAATTAAAGGAACGTCCTAATCATACACAACACACTGCAATAGCTCCGGTAACCCGACGATGGGCGCGAGGTGATCTGACGATTGCCCGTGTGTTAACCCCCTTGGTTTTCCCATTCACGGAGATAAACATGAATATCCTATCACAAAGTTTGTCCGTGTTTATACCTACAATTATTTTCCGTAATAATGGAACATAATCAGCTAAACTTTTCATTTATGATTCAATTATGCAAACAGAGCGTTTAAGTCGTCCAAATTAAAAGTCATATATGATTACCCACACCAGTGTATCTCAAATGGTGATTTTAAATGGTTAGTGTATAGTTCGTTCTTTTCAATTGTAACGTTTTGAGTATTTAGCGTATTGTTTTGACTTCCCATTCAAAGTGCGCCCGTTCGTTTCTTAATTAGTCTCAGGTACGCCACGAGGTCAAAAAGATTGAAAACCACTTATCAACACACTGTAATAGCCCTAGCAACTCGACTGTGGGCAAACTTTGAACTCTATTATAGAATGACATGGGAAATAAAACAAACCGGCCGGTTGGTCTAGCGGTTGAGTGCGTCGCCTTTCAACCGAAAGGTTGCAGGTGTGAAACTGGTCGCTAGCTAGTCGGCTGTGTCTTTGGGCAAGGCACTTTATGGACATTGCCTGAACCTAGCGGATTAATGGTTTCTTCTAAATAAAAGGAACGTGTCTATCATACACAATACACTGCAATAGCTCTGGTAACCCGACGATGGGCGCGAGGTGATCTGACGATTGCCCGTGTGTTAACCCCCTTGGTTTTCCCATTCACGGGGATAAACATAAATATCCTAAAACAAACCCATCACTCACGATAACGTTGCGTCTGTTTTATCCGATTTCAAATCCTTCTCTGTCATTGTCGTCTTGCTGCGTGGAAGCTTTGGCGTCTCTCTTTGTGATGTCATTAATGACTTTATGTTGGGGACGCTAGCGGAAAGCTTCCGTTGCATTGTGATGTCATTCTGTGGGTTAATGGGGGGGGTTGGGAAGTTGATTCAACGGATCTTTAATCGTGTGGCTGAATGGTTAATACTACCAATACATAAAAATACACATAAGAAGGTATTAGTGACGCGCCCATTATGAGCTCAAAATTCTGCTGGACAAAAAAATAATGATAAACATGAATCAATTTCGTGTCTCTGTGGTGATTTCTTATTGTGTATTAATTCTGTGTTTTTTACCATAATTTTAAAGTAAACGGGGCTTGGACAAAATTTTGGCGAAACATTAAGCTTCGTAATACATGATGTATAAGATAGTGGCCAAAGCTTGAATAAAATAAGCCAGAACACATAGACAAAAGAGAATAAGTTTTTTTTCTGAATGTGCCGCGTTCACCCCTTACACACCCTGGCATGAATTAGTTTAACTATGTGTTTTACTTGGACAAGGCACTTAACAGACATTACCTGAACCCAGAGAATTAATGGGTTCTACCAAATTGAAGGAACATGTCTATCATACACAACATACTGCAATAGCTCCGGTAACGCGACGACAGACGCGAGGTGATCTGACGATTGCCCGTGTGTTAACCCCCTTGTTTTCCCATTCACGGGGATAAACATGAATATCTTATTCTGCAACGACACAAACAATCAAATTTCACAAGTACAATTTCTCATGTTGATGCGATTTCTCATTTCACGGGAGTAAACACAAATATCCAAAAACTATATTCAAAGAAATCCTCCACTTTAATATCACCTCTGCAAATTCCACTTTCTTCGATTTGGTCATTTTAGCCGAACGTGTTGCGTCCCCGGCACTGGATGCTCTTCGGAGGCCTTGTATTGCATCAATGGTGGTCAGTTGGTGTTTCAGCATACGGGTGGGGGCAAATAGAAACATTATTATTATGGGTTCTCTTATAGGGGGATGACTGCGAATTATAAATCAGTGAGTATAAACATGGTTTCTTATTATTGCAGCTTGACTTTATAGGGGTATTAATTAAAAACAATATATTTCCATTGTAATAATACCTGGATAGGATATTCATGTTTATCCCCGTGAATGGGAAACCAAGGGGGTTAACACACGGGCAATCGTCAGATCACCTCTCGCCCACCGTCGGGTTACCGGAGCTATTGCAGTGTGTTGTATATGATAGACACGTTTCTTTAATTTAGTAGAACTCATTAATCTACTGGGTTTAGGTAATGTTCGTTAAGTGCCTTGCCAAAGGACACAACCGACTAACTAGCGACCAGTTTCGCATCGGCAACCTTTCGGCTGAAAGGCAACGCACTAAACCACCAGACTAATTTGTCGACTCGAACCTAAATATACTTATATCGGAATTACTAAGAATTAAAAATTGGTGAATATTACTTAAAATAAAATATATTTTAAATGCAATAGTTGTCAATTCTTGCAAAACTGGAATAACATACATGAATGTTTCTGTTGATATTTCTTTAGATTAAACTAATTTTAACCCTGACCCAACACTAAACTCAACCCATTTAGTTTCTACTGCTTTACAACAAATGCTTCTATTTGCAGTTTATATACAAACAGCCATATAATGTATGGGCTCTGCAGGCTGTCCATTAAAATGACATAAATTATGCATCTTTACATGAGAAAAACAAACTAAACTGAGTCGTCAAACTGACGTAGCATATATAAATAATTCAACGATGAAAAAAATGGTTTAACAGATATCTCTGTGTATTAACTGACATGTATTATCTTGTGAAATTGTTCGATATATCCTACACTTAATATATATTTTATACTTCTTTGTGTTAATTTACTGACGTGTGTCAACTACAGTTCATTTTATATTTTTCCTTCTAATTTAATAATTATATAACTGTGCTTATCTTATTTAATATAACAGAAAATCGAAAAAAAAACTAAAAAAGTCAATCTATTAGTTTCCAATTTGCCTATCTCATAAACCACTTTTTCTGTTTATTCTTAATAAGAAGCATA
>CH002967.1:45150-67369 GCA_000149265.1 Ciona savignyi
TAGTACCTTTCCACGTAAGCAGAAATTTAAAATTACAATAAATGTTCACAGCAAATGTCAAATAGGTCAATTAAAAATATGTAATGTTTGGTTAAACAGATAGGGATGTTATATAATAAATTATATATCTGTCAGGGCACCACAAACCAAAATACCTTAACACACATCAACAGTATTCTTGAGCATATTTTTAGCTATAGCAGTATGTTGTATAATTGAGACATTTCTTCAATTTAGTAGAACCCATTAATCTGCTGGGTTAGGCAATGTCCGTTAAGTGCCTTGCCCAAGGACACAACCGACTAGGTAGCAACCAGTTTCGAACCTGCAACCCTTCGGTTGAAAGGCGACAGGCTAAACCACCAGACTAATCTGTCGGAAACCAGGCCACCACCCGATTTTCTATCTCAAAGCATAAATATCAAATCCAACTCATAAATATTAAAAGTCCTGCTCACCTGTATATGAAACATGTGATTGTGGTTGGCTCCGATAGAATGAGAAAGACCATAGTTCCTTGTACGATGATCCCAAGCATAATAACCGACATTAATTCCCTCCCACTCGCTTTGACCAATCTATCATGGCGGTGCTGTGGACAGTGGTTGATCATATTTATTAATTTCCAAGAATTAACTGAATAGCTTGGAGGTTAGTGCGTTGTCTTTTAGCCAAAGGGTTGTAGGTTCGAAACTATTTGCTAGCTATTCAGTTGTATCCTTTGGCAAGGTACTTAGCGGAAATTACCTAAATATACACTTGGGCAAGGTACTTAACGGAAATTACCTGAACCCATTGGAATGATATACTTCATCTACTTGAACATGTAAACTATGTACAACACACTGCAATACCACCAGTAACCCGACGGTGGGCGCAAGGTAAATTTTGAATTACTGCCTTTCCTATCGGCATATATTGGTGCTTAAAAGTCCAACAATGAAATGAATTGAATTAAATAAGTGATATAATGCCTACTGTTATAATACTGTTGCCAATCTGAATGACATATTTACAAGTTTAAATGTAAATGACATAAAATGACATAATTAAAGAAATGAAAGAAAAACTAAATAAGTCAATATTTAAAACTTAAACAAAATAAACTCACATATATTAAAGCAACATTGTTTCTAGCCCAATAAACCTCACCTTTATATAGAAAGCAGCGGATAGCAGAGCACATAGAAGGACAAGACAGCCAAACACTGCAAGCAAGATGGCGGGTGCTTCATACCAGCGGAGATATTCGAACTCAAGTGGCTCACATTTACTGAAGTTGGCATTGGGCCAGTAGAAGATGTCACAAGGCTGTTTGTTGGAACATGGGGTTAGGACGGGATGTATAGATGGAGCAGATCAATCGGTAAGAATGTAGGCAGTCTGCATGCAGCCAAAAAGTTGTGGGTTGGTAACCATTATTTGGCTGCATTACTGTGTCTTAGAAAATTATCAGACATTGCCTGAACCCAGCGGATTAACTGGTTTCACCAAATTAAAGAAACATGTCTATCATATACAACACACTGCAATAGCTTCGGTAACCCGACGGTGGGCGCGAGGTGATCTAACAATTGCCCGTATGTTAATTACTAATTTAAACTGACCTATGTAATAAGAACACTAATGTTTTCCCATTGATGCAAATTAAGCATAAATATGTAACTTCTCTCCACATTCAATGACGGATTTCAAACGTTAATGCGCTTGTGCACTTGGTGAACATTTTTAAAGCACTTTTAGTGAACCGAAAAATGTACAACCAAAAATACACAAAATCAGGCAATTAAATAATCAAGGAATTACGGAAAACTGGAAAGCTTTCAAAAATGAAAAGAATTTGAATCGACATAGAAATAGTAAAAAAAACTTTACATAATTATGTAATATCGAAATCCTGACCTGACATCTAGTGTTGTTGACGACAATGGATCCTTCCGAACATTTCTCGCAATCCCAACAACAAGCAATCTTCACTAGAACTTGGACCTGTTTGTAATATCTTTATGCTTGTTGTATTATTCCACAGGAATGGTAGAAAATAGGATATTCATGTTTATCGCCGTGAATGGGAAAACCAAGGGGGTTAACACACGGGAAATCGTCAGATCACCTCGCGCCCACCGCCGAGTTATCGCGGCTATTGCAGTGTGTTGTATATGATTCACATGTTCCTTCTATTTGGTAGAACCCATTAATCCGCTGGGTTCAGGCAATGTTCGTTAAGCGTCTTGCCCAAGGACACAACCGAGTCACGAGCGACCAGTTTTGACCTGCAACCTTTCGACTGAGAGGCGATGCACTTTTATACAGCTACATGTATCGGTCACGCTAAGTCGCTAACCATTCAGTTACACACCCCTCTGAATAATACAAAAAGTAAAATCAATCAATCAAAGATATACCGAATTGATACATTACCATCTAAAATTTATAAAAAAACACGAATGGCTAAACAACTATTAAGCTATTGCACCAACTTTAATAATGCGTTCTAACACATTTACTTCATATGAGTTATTGACTCTAACTATATAACTCATGAGTTCCTGGCAGGTCTAAGCACGTGCATACATTAGAGCACTCGTTATAGCGGTCCTCATTGTATTGCGTCGAGTATTGAATGTCCTTGGATTTACATAAATGCATTGTGGGTAATATAGTGTGGACACTAGGGGCGCTATATTTAACTATTGCAGCAACAACACTTACCTCTCCCAATCTACAGAAATCCGAGCAGTATGATATTGGTGTTTGCTTGTGACCCGGCCACTGAATGGCACTAGAGTCCAGTACCAGTTTGACTTTAGAGTCCCAGCTTCCAACTTTCACATAATCGAACCTGGAGGAAACAAGTATTTTCATGCCTGGCCACATAGAATAGGATATTCATGTTTATCCCCATGAATGGGAAAACCAAGGGAGTTAACACATGGGCAATCGTCAGATCACCTCGCGTCCATCGTCGGGTTACCTGTGCTATTGCAGTCTGTTGTATATGATAGACACGTTTCTTCAATTAAGTAGGACCCAAGGATATTCATGTTTGGCAGCTTAGCTTGGTAGGTTAGTATGTAGGATATTAGCCGAAGGGTTGCCAAAAGGTCGCTAGCTGGTCGATTGTGTACTTGGGCAAGACACTTTTTAGGCATTGCCTGAACCAAGTGGATTAATGGTTCTATCAAATTGAAGTAATGTATCTATCACACACAACACACTGCAATAGCTCCGGTAACCCGATGGTGGGCGCGAGGTAAATTTTAAATTACTGCCTTTCCTATAAGTATATATTGGTGCTTAAATGACCAACAATAAAATAATTTGAATTAAAACAAGTGATAAATGATTACTATTATAATGTAAGTGATATAATAATTGACATATTTAGTAGTTTATACTTGTAATACAAACTATATACTCTATTTCAGTGATTTCCAACCGCGGCTCCGAGGGCCGCATGCGGCTCCCAGCTAGCCTTCTTGCGGCTCTCATTAACCTTTGAAATCTCCTAAAATATTAGAATCTGATTCTAATAATAAAAAAAATATAATTAGTATTCTAAACTTACCCTTGCTTAGTTTGAAGGCTGGGAAAAGAGTTTTAACATCATAGTTAAGACTAGAGGCAAAGAAAGTAGTGAAAAGGCTGCTATTGTTACGTCACTGTTTTCTTAAAGCAGTGTGTTTTCATGTTTTCATGAGTGTTTTCATGCGGCTCCATACGTATTATAAAATTTGAAATTTGGCCCCGACACTAAAAAAGGTCAGGAACCACTGCTCTACTTAACTATTCCAAACTTAAACAAAATTAACTCACGTTCCATTATCGGTGATCTGCAGATTGTTTATGTCATAATACGCATTCGAGTCTCCGAGAGATATATCCCGACCCAAAGCACTTCCGGGAAACGATATTTTCCTGATGTAATCCACTAGCTTCCATGGGGGTATTATAACGTTCCCGTGCCGGTCAGTTAGATGGTCAGTATTGTTGACGTAATCGCTGATCGCGTACGCAAACGCGTAAACTGCGTCGTTGACAAGGGAGACAGTGGAATCAGGCACGTAACCGTTCGTTACATCAATATGGTCGTGGCTCCAACAGGAGTTTTCTGGAACAATTTTACTGTTTATTGACATTGTCCGACAGATTAGTCTGGTGGTTTGGTAAGTTGCCTTTCAGCCGAACGGTTGCAGGTGCGAAACTGGTCGCTAGCTAGTCGGTTTCCTTAAGTACTTAAAAATGGACATTGCCTGAACCCAGCGAATTAATGGGTTCTACTAAATTGAAGGAATGTGTAATTCATATACAACACACTGCAATAGCTCCGGTAACCCGACGGTGGATGCGAGGTGATCTGACAATTGCCTGAGTGTTAACCCCTATTCATGTTTATTCCCATGAACAAAAAACAATTTTTCAGAACAAAAGTGGAATTGATTAATGATTCATATTCATGTAAACTAATCACCTGGTCTAAAATAGAACATATTTATAAGTTTAATTCCCATAAAAAGAAAACAGTTATTGTGTTAACACACCATCAATAATCAGATCACCCCGCGCACACTGACAGGTTATCCAAGCTATTGTATTGCATTGTGTGTGATTTAAACATTAATTTAATTTTAATAAACCTATTTATTTACTGTTTTTTTGCTCAGTGCCTTTCCCAAGCACACAAGCATCTATTGATCACTGTTTAAACTGAGCATCCGCTATACAATAGAATATGTTCATGTTTATCCCCTGTGAATGGGAAAACCAAGGGGGTTAACACACGGGCAATCGTTAGATCACCTCGCGACCACCGTCAGGTTACCGAAGCTATTGCAGTGTGTTGTGTATGATTCAATCATTCCATTAAGTTTAATAAAACCTATAAATGTACTGGGTTCTTTACTTAGAGCCTAACAACTAGCTAGCGACCAGTTTTGATCCCACAACCTTTCGGTTGAAAGGCAGTGTGCTAACCCGCCAAACTACTCAACCATTGGTTTTTAGACTGACGTGTCCGTCGTTTTCCGTTTTCCAAATTTTTATCAAAACAACCTTCATGTTTTCATCATGGAAACACAAAATAAACAAAAACTCCAAACGCCCACCATCATTCTCCCCAACTATCCAACTGCATTGAAAATGTTCCTGCCATATCTCTTTCCACCACGGATTATTGTGTGTGATGTTCAGATTCTGTGAGAATTATTGTCAAAATGTTGAAAACTCTTTAACAACTGGTATTCGTATATTTTACCTGACTAAATGGCTTGGTGAGACATGGTGTAACGTTTCAGTTGAAAAAATAAAATTTATTTTTACATTTTGTTTTTCACATTTTAGTCGTTAAAACTCGTTTACTAATGCCGTTTGGAAATCATTTTAACCGACTGAATAGCTTGGTGGGGTAGTGCGTTGCCTTTTAATTGAAAGGTTGCAGGTTCGAAACTGATCTCTAGCTTGTCGTTGTATCCTTGGTCAAGGCACATAATTTAGGATAGGATATTCATGTTTATCCCTGTGAATGGGAAAGCCAAGGGGGTTAACAGACGGGCAATCGTCAGATCACCTCGCGCCCATCGTCAGGTTACCGGAGCTATTGCAGTGTGTTGTGTATTATAGACACGTTTCTTCAATTTAGTAGAACCCATTAATCCGCTGGGTTCAGGCAATGTCTGTAAAGTGCCTTGCCCAAGGACACAACCGACTAGCTAGCGACCAGTTTCGCCAAATTGCCTAAACTCAGTGGGTTTATGGTTAATTGGAGGAAACAAAATTGAAGGAATATCTCAATCATATATAACATACTGCAAAAGCTCCGGTAAACGTAAGGTAACCTTACAATTATACGTGTGTGTTTCCCTTTTACGGAATAAACATGAATAGGATAAATATATTCTTCATGAATGAAAAAAACGCAATGGTCATTACACAGCTTCGCTATAAAGTCACTTTAATAATTTATTGCTTTTATGACTTTTCTAACGACTGTCGTTTACCTTTTTTTCATTTTCCAAACTGTATCAATAGTCCTGCTTCATGTTTTCATTGTGAAAACAAAAAATAAACTAAACTTATCGTCAGTTGACAACAAATATAGGGATAGTATTAGCCAAAAAGTCATGGCAGTCTATAAAAACATTACACACTTATTATAAGTTTTTGTCCTAATCTATTTTTTTCATGACAGCACAAACCCACCAAGCTATATAACCCGGCAAAAACAACCGCATATAATAAAGAAAAGACAAATACAATCATAGTAACGGTGACAAGCGATGTAGATTCACCTGGAAATATTCGTCGAATTCTGGGTCGTTCTCAGTGTGAGGGGTGAAAGTGACGGCACCTTGTGCAACATGAAGATTGGCGGAAATATCGTTCAAACTCACCCCCCACCCTTCGCTGCCGATCCACACGAATTCCCCGGTGGCGTTTGCTCGATCCACCGCCTGGGGGAAATTGGAAAAAGGTCCGGAAAAATTGAAAAAGGCTGGAAAAAACTAGAAAAGTTGAAAAAAGTCCGGAAAAAATGGAAAAAGTGGGAAAAATTCGAAAAAAATTGGAAGAAGTCTGGAAAAATTGGAAAAAGTGGAAAAGTCTGAAAAAAGTCTGAGAAAAGTTGAAAAAAAATTGGGCACGGTGGGCACGAGGCTATCTGACGATTGCCTGTGTGTTAACCCTCTTAGTGTGTGAATTGAGACGCTAACGTAAACGACAACAGAAGTCGATTAACTTAGCTTTATTCAACATTAATAAGCAGGCTATTTCTGGAATAATGGAAAACCTAGTTTAAAACAAACAAAGCACAACATAACGGTAACTGGCAAAGCAAGGGCAAAACACAAGGACCTAAATAGCAACGAAAACGCGCGTTGATTAACTATAGAAAAGAAGGCGAAAACGATGATTACTAAAACACAGGAGAACTAAGGAGAGGGACGTGACGTAATATCACTTCAGTGTGTTAACCCCCAAAGATGAATATCCTATATTTAAAAAAATTTTATTGAACTCAAGTCATCACTCAAGTAAACTAATTTTCATATCCGTTTTTATTTTGTGAAATGCCACTCTAGTCACTGTAACACTGCTCAGTTAAATTTTAAACTATGCTCAGGAAATGTAACTTACATAAAACAATTTATTGGCTGCTATCCCATCAGTGAACACAATGACAACACTTGTTCTACTTTCTTGTTTGTACCTCAGTAGATTGGCTACAACGTCATCGTACAAGTCAGGTCCGGCAGAACTGGACACCTGTGTTGCGAAACTGGTTGTTAGCTAGTCGGTTGTGTCCTTAAGCAAGGCACTTAGTGGACATTGCCTGAACCCAGCGGATTAATGGGTTCTACTAAATTGAAGGAACATTTGAATCATATTTAACACACTGCAATAGCTCTGGTAACCCGACGATGGGCGCAAGGTGATCTGACGATTGCCCGTGTGTTAACCCCCTTGGTTTTCCCATTCAAGGGAATAAACATGAATATCCTATCCTGTGCTGTACCTAATTTGAAACTCCTTTCGGGTATACTTTAAAACAACTTACCTGTTGCACAGAAGCCAGACACATTTCCTTCATATACATCTGTACATAATCCAATGCGTCTTTTCCATATCTGAAAATTGGGATTCCGAATAGAAATGTCCATTGCAGAATCAAGATTTAAATTTGAATAGAAAATTATTTAAATTTTTTTTGTTTTACCAATTCTAAGAGAAGTGCTTATAGTAAAACAAAATGAGTTTTATTTATATAATTTTGATTTGGAAAAAAAAAATTGCTTTCTTTTAATATTTTTTATTTATTGTTTTTGCTTGTGTTTTAAGTCAATTTTGTAGCGGTTTTAAACTGTAGAATAAGCATTTAACTTTGTAATGGACAACCCACCTATCATCAGTGTGTATGAATGAGAAGTACGACCAACCGAAGAAGTCAAGCAAATCCAACATCGCGGAAACCTACAAAGAGTTTTAGTATTTTATTAAAAAGTGGGTGGTTTTTGATTACTGTCCTTTAAGTGCCTTGCCCATTACTCATTAACACTAAGCCCAATATAGAATATATTAATGGTTATTCTCATAAATAGAAAAACCAAGCGATATTATCACATAGGTAAATTTTCACAACTATTGCCTAGTACATTTTTACGTCAGACAAGTCACTTTTAAAACAGACATTTCACATTAGTATTTTATTAAAGTGGGCGGGTTGTACATTCCTTTCATTGCTACTAAACCCCATAGTTGAGAAGAGGATGGTTATGTTTATTCTCATGAATAGGGAAATCGAGAAATATTAACACATGGATTACCGTCCTGAGTTGCAAATTGGTTGTGTCTTTGAGCAAGACCCTTAGCAAACATGGTGCCTGAACCCACTGGAATAATGGGTTCTACCAAATTGAAGGAATGTGTGAATCATATACAACACACTGCAATAGCTCCGGTAACCCGACGATGGGCGCGAGGTGATCTGACGATTGTCCGTGTGTTAACCCCCTTGGTTTTCCCAATGACAGAGACAAACGTGAATATCCTATCTTTATGAATATAATTTCTCTACCTGATAGTCATCGGAGGGCACTGTTGTGAAAAGCGTCGGAAAAATAGAAGTATCTGTGAGTTCAAGTGAAGTAGCAAAGTAACTGATGATTGGCGTGAGTGCCAGATTGCACGCATGCGCCGATAGTAGAGTGTTTGAGCTCGATTCTGGGCCCACAACACCAGCTACAAGGGGTGGGCATTCTCTGGGGAGAGAGATATTAAAATTCAGTTCAATCGGAAGTTACAGCACTGGAAGTGCTGGCAAATTTTATCGTATTGTTTTAAACCGCTGTGGTGTTGCATGGTTGATGCGAATAAAAGTACACATACATAGGTGTGTTAAAAGCTCATGTTTAGCACCTCTGTGGTAGAATAGTATATATACTGTACCCCCATTCCCACTGTTGTAGTTATGTTACAATAAGCGGTTTTCTGTTTTTTAATTTTCATCGAGAAAGGCACCAAACTAGAACTGTTTATGGCATTCTATGTTGCTTATGTATCTTGCCACTCTTTTTTGCTTTGATTTTCGTCGTATTTGTTCCAGGATATATTAGCCATGTTTTGTTTTCAATAATGGTAGTACACATAAATATTCTATCATATTTACAATTGATCTTAATTTAAAAGCCCCGATTTTGATTTTAGTCAACAGTTTCCCTTCTTCCCTCTTTTCCTTCTTTTCCCCTTTAACCCTTAAACATACTAGACCAGGTCAACACTAACGGGGAGCAAACTGAATAATGTGAACAATTGTTGTCTAAACAAAAAATCCCCTCCCCCTTCACAAAATCACATATTGTATTTAACGAATCATAAGGATTATTAGGCGCAACTTTTTTTGGTATTTTGTTTATAAAACAATAGTCCCCGTACTGGTTTTGAGTCTAGATGATAAAGCACACTACTTGATCCATATATTAGATACACCCGCTTATAAGGGGCACAATCTATTTTTGATGAAAAAATATCTTAAAGTGCATCTTATTATAAAATATCTTATTATAAAGTTATGACAGAGCAGGTTAATACTCACGGGAAGCAAACTGGAAAATGTGAACAGTTGTTACAGTGTGGTAGGACACCTAGTGTACGAGATAACGCAATAGATTGTGAGTTGCAAGTGTCATAGATGCGGAAACCAAGAGTGAGATTCTGTTGGGATGTCAATTATGTTGGCTGGATAAGATATTTATGTTTATCCCCATGAATGGGAAAACCAAGGGGGTTAACACACGGGCGATCGTCAGATCACCTCGCGCCCACTGTCTGGTTACCGGAGCTATTGCAGTGTGTTGTAAATGATAAACACATTTCTTCAATTTGGTAGAACCCATTAATCCGTTTGCTTTAGGACTTTAGGTAATGTGCGTTAACTGTCTTGCCCAAGGACACAGCGTACTATTCAACAACCAGTTTCGAACCTTTAACCATTTAGGGCAACACACTTACCCACCAAGCTATTTAGTGAAAGGAGTTTTAATGCCCACCATGCCCTACAAACCACAAAGTTTAAAAACTTGGCTTCGTAGACATGGGATTGAAAGGAGTGGTTTAAAATAGCAAATAATATGCTAAACATATAGCTATTGTATATATAACTCGACTTTGAGTACACTTCCGGTCAGTAATTCTGGCGGTGAAGTGTGTTCCCTTTCAATCGAAAGTTTGTTTTCATCATGAAAACAAAAAAATGAAGCTAAGTAGTGATGACCAGATGAATTTTTATACAGAAATATTTTACTAGGTGTCATAAAATAAAAGTGCCATAAGGTTGCGCTTATAAAGAAATCATCAAATATTATAAAGAAAGAAATCATCAAAACTACGTAAAGAAATCATCAAACTACGTCATAAGTTAATAATTCAAGCTTGTTTTATAACCACATTCATGAGTATTTAAATACCAGAACAAATATTTGAACTCCTGACTTGGTGAAATGTGCAGGTTTTTTGCATTGTAAACGGTAGTTAAACACGTTTAGTGGTTTGCCTGGCTGTTCGATAACCTTGTAACATGACGCATATACTTCGACTGCCCACATGTACTTGCCACAATGGGAAAAAAAGGAAAATACATGATTAACAAAACAAAACAATTACAACAAGACAACTAAATAAATGTAAAAAGAACAGAACGTCACAAATAAATAAAACTTAAAAAAAGTGGGTAATAAGCAAATTAAACCACCGCCATGTATAAATTTGATTCAATTTAACGGTAAATAAGTTAATTTGTTTTTTGTTTCAAAGTCTTAAATGAGTACCGGTACCAACTCATATTTTGATTTTATCGCTATTTCTGAATATTAGTTTTATTGTAGTTGTGTGCGTGCAATGGCCATAATTTTTGTTATAATTAAGTTATTATATAGTTACCGGTATATATTATTATATAAACATATTATTATAAGGAGAATTTAACCTACCTTCATAAACGACCATGAATTAACTTTCTTAACAGCATATGCCATCGCCTCCATGCGTTGTATGGATCCCATGTCTTCTAGGTCTAAGCAGCCTGTGTATAGATGGGTTACAATCATGTATAGAACAATTCATCCAGCCGGTTAGTCTAGTCTGGCGGTTTAGTGCTTTGCCTTTCAATCGAAAGGCTGCAGATTCGAAACTAGTCATTAGCTGGTCGGTTGTGTCCTTGGGCAAGGCACTTCACGGACATTGCCTGAACCCAGTGGATTAACGTGTTCTACCAAATTGAAGGAACGTGTCTATCATAAACAACACACTGCAATATCTCCGGTAATCCGATGGTGGGTGCGAGGGGGTTTGACGATTGCCGTATGTTAACCCCTTGGTTTTCCTATTCACAGGGATAAACATGAATATCCTATCCTATCCTAATTGTAAAGTCAGGTCTAGCATGATCATATTTATCCTAGTTGATGGAAATACAAAAGGGACGTTGTCAGAAGGGCAATCGTTGGATTATGTCATGTCAACCAGCCTTTTGTAGTGTATTATAGTGTATATAGGATAGGATATTCATTTTCATGAGTGGGAAATGATTCACACATTCCTTCAATTTGGTAGAACCCATTAAACCGCTGGGTTCAGGCAATGTCCGTAAAGTGCCTTGCACAAGGACACAAAGCCATCAATGTGTGTTGATGCAAGACATTCCTTTAGTTTAATTAAAACCCTTAAATCCACTAGTTAGGCGGTGTCCGGTTGGTGACCAGTCAACTGAACCCCTTACAACTGAGCCCCTACAACTGAACCCCTTTACAACTGAACCCCTTTAAACAGAACCCTTTTAACTGAAAAGAGGGTTCAGTTGTAAAGAGGTTCAATTGAAATGGGTTCAGTTGTAAAGGGGTTTAGTTTAAAGGGGTTCAGTTAAAAGGAGTTCAGTTGTAAGGGGCTTAATTGTAGGGGTTCAGTTGTAAAGGGTTCAGTTGTAAGGGGTTCAGTTGTCATGGAACCGTCCGGTTAGCACCTTGCCAAAGTACATAACCAACTACACAAATGTCTGGTTTCGATCCACCATTTGGCTGAAAGTTGACACACTAACCAACCCATCAATGCTGTAGTTAATTTAATTTTTCCTCCTTTTTACATTACAAAAGAATAGTTTAACATATTTGTTTAGAAAAAGAAGCATAAAAAAACAACATTTAAAATATGTCAGTAAAAAGGTATCAGAGCAGCCTTTGTCGCGCCCAAAGATATCACCTTTAAAGGTATAACAGTGGAAAAGTGGCAGTTCACCACGCAACTAACCTTCACTTTGGTGAACAGGGAACAACCCTGCCAACATAACATCTCCATCCATAGAATATACTTCATGAAACCTATGGAACAAGCCTTGACATATTGTTCCACTTGGATCAATGCCAGTACAAGCGTCTATCACCCATTCAGGGGGAATACCCGAGTCAGCATGCATTCCTGTTGATCCATACTTTGTAGAATGAAGCAGTTCTTCCATGTTAATATGTCCACGGGCTTCTAAAAGTTTCTCAGAGTCTGAATTTGATGATTTTGCAGTAATTCCAGAACCAGGAATTGCATTTGTTATTGAATTGATTGAGATGATGATTATAAATAAATCCAAATACATCGCCATTTCAAATATATAATATTATTGTTTCAAACATAGCCTGAACCTAAGTGTTTAATGTGCTAAACCAAAACAAGAGTATATTTCCTTGATTAATTACTAATAATATAAATTAGTATTTTCGAAAACGGTTAGTTTGTAAAATATTTTACAATCCATCGCAATTATTACGCACATATTATAAAAGCAACTATAAAAAGGGCTGTTAACAATTTCTCGAAATTTGTTTAATTTACATGTTGTCTGCGAAACGTTTTTTGCATACGTCATTGGCGTCCTTAACAACATTCATAACGATTAATGTAATTGCATTCAATATTTTGTACAATAATCAGTCGAAAATAGTTACCTTTTTCTTATAAAACGGTGTTCAAAATTTATCAGAAAAAGGTAAAAACCTTTTTTAAGCAAAGTTAATTTTGCTTGTCTTCAACCATTTAATTACGGGCAGCACTAAAAGGAGGGAAAGTGGGAAGTAGGAAAAGAGGGAAACTGCATATTATAACTGCGGAAACTAATTTAAACCCTTTCCTAAACGCAAATTTTACTTCTAGTCTAGAACTAACCCTAACTTCAACCCCATATTTAAAACTAACTCTTATGGCTAAACCTTTATTTTAGTGAGTAGTTCACCGCCTTCCGCTTTTCCTCCTTTAGTAACTTAACAAGTGACATGGTGATCAAAGCTTTGCCGATCGAATGTTATTTAATTAACTTGTCCGTGGCATATTGCATGCTGTAGTAAGATATTGCTGAGTAAAAAAAGTCTTAAATAATAATTTTTATTTTAATCGGACGTTATGAAATATTTTATTTGCTCCATTAACTTGGCTACCATTTCTTTATTTTCCAGTAAAAAACAAACTTTTGGTCGTAATCTACTTTTTGGAAGATCGCATATTCCAATTGGTAAACACATTGGATAAACGATATGATATCAAATATAAAACAGACTGGGCTGTAGGCATTGAATTATCTACTACTTGAATGTGTTACAACTTGTTTTCAAAATAGTTTACTAGAGCCGATTAAACTGTATTTAAATGATGCCCGATTGGTGCCTTGAACTGATTGCCTAAATCGACCAGATAGCGATAGGTTTCGAATATACAACCTTTCGGATCTTTCTTAGCACTTCAAATAAACTGCATGTCGTATAAATAGACTGAAGTACACCAAATGAAATTAAGCGATGTAGACTACGCTAATTAACTTAGTACGGGCTGACAATATAACCATCTACAATTTTTATACACCTGAACTTCCTACTTTTTTATTATGTTTCTTGAAATACCGCATTTTTAAAGAGAATACTTAATAAACAATAAACTCACTTAAAATACGTTGTTAAAATAAAGACTAACTGGATAACGTTCCAAACTAATTATCTTATAACCTGTGTCGTCCGAATCGCGCTGGCCATAAATAACTGTATGATGTATGTTGACTTTCTTCCAAAGCTTCGATGTTATTGGGTTGGCAAGGTATACGATGTTGGACGTTTATTGCTTGGCTAGCAAGTGTGTTTCTGTCCAACGCTCACCGCTTATGAAGATAAGATCGTAAATAACGATCGTTGGGACGCTGATCAAACACTGTAATTGAATATTAAAAGGTCGTGTTTAGGCGTATTAGAGATGCGTTTGTTTGGTAGGAATCGTAAAATGGTGGCTGATGTTGTACTTTACACTAACAGTCCAAACCAATTGGTTTAAAATCCGGGTTTGTTTTTATGGTTTTGTGCTCTTTTGTTTCATAAATTGTTTAGTTGCATTCTTGTCCTGGAGTTAAATCTTGTAATTTACACCGAACTGATTAGTTTAAATCCGGTCCAGTGCACATTGTTATATAATTTGTGCTTTAACTTGCTTATTGCGTGGTTTCTTTTTCAGGTGGTGGTGTTATCTAGTATTTTATACATATTGCCCACTTTATTGGTTAAAAGCCGATCTTGCAAACATTGATATATAACTTGTCCTTAAGTTTTTTTGACCGAGCCAAGTTTCGAACCCATGATGGGCTCGTTACTCGGACCGGTTTTGTATAGTTGTCGGTATATGTATCGGTCGCGCTAACCATTCGACCACAAGACCGTACTTGTGCTTTCAAATTGCTTATTTCGTAATTGCTTTGTAAAGTGACGGTGATATAGAATTAAAACTTGTATTTTATACCGATTGCTCAATTGATTGGTTTAAAATCAGGATCCTTCGTTTTTTTGTGTTCCTTGTACACGTTTCCTGAAATGTTTTGGTGACTATTTGTCAAAGTTGTGCTAAGTTGTCCTAATTACTTTTTGAGATTGGTTATTTTCTGCCCGATTTATGGTTTTGGGGGTAATTTTCCCTTTTTCCTTTTCAGCTAGAGTGTTTCAGGGCTCAAAATTTATCGCTATAAAATCAGTTTTGGTGAAATACCCAGCAGACATAGACTGAACCCAGCTGGATAATGGGTTCTGCTAAGAATTGATAAAAAAACATTTTAATAATGTAGAAAAGAATAATAGCTCTGGTAATCCAGCCGTAGACGCGAGGAAATCTGACGATTAATAGTTTCAACCGTTACCCTCGTAATAACGCGTTTTCCGTAATCGAAAGGTAAAATCACAAATACTGTAACAATACTCTCATTTTTCCTAATAGCGGGATAAAATGTGAATATTTCATAAAATGTGAATATAAAATGTGAACGCGTCCGCTATATTTATTACATTATATCTCCTTTTTTTAATGACGTGTTTTAACGACTGTTCGTTTTGCCGTCTGTTCCTGTTCCCGTGTCGAGATTATATTCGTTTGCCATTTTTAAAAAACTGGGGCAAAAAATAAATAAACTAAACTAAACTAAACTATTTATTCAAACCAACCAAAAAGATCTGTTTAAGAACTTGCTCTCTTTTCTTATGTTTACCCACGAAACAAGTCAGGCGTGACAGGGGGAATTTTGTTATGGAATTCATGGTGTAATAATGAGAACATATTTCACGGTCACTTGATCGCTAATATTAAGTTAAGTCCTTAATCTAGCCTTAATTGACCTAATAGCAGAGCAAAATATTGGTTAATGCTACAATAGAAGAGCACACAGGAAATGGCGTCATAAGCATCCGCCCGGGCGTTTATCCGTATAACGATAACGTATAACGGACGCAATCTTGGTTTCCGTTGGTCTAACGGTTAAGTGCGTCGCCTTTTAATCGAAAGGTTGCAGGTGCGAAACTGGTCGCTAGCTAATCGGTTGTGTCCTTGGGCAAGGCACTTTACGGACATTGCCTGAACCCAGCGGATTAATGGGTTCTACTAAATTGAAGGAATGTGTCTATCATATACAACACATTGCAATACTATCTAGCGACCAGTTTCGCACCTGTGGACTGTAGTTGTATTTAGGAATAGTTTTGGGTTTAAGAGTAGTGTTTAGGCAGATTTAAGATCATTTATTTAGTAATCAGTTTCCATTATTTGCTCTCTTTTTTTAGTGCTGCCGCCGACACACTAAACCTTTAAGGTGATTTATTGTAGTGTCAGATGCTAGATAGTTAATATGGCAAGCAGCAAAAAATAAATAGTGTTGATAGTAATGTAATATTTTAAGCAAGCCTTTTACCACTTTTTCTTCCACAAGTGTTGCCTGTGTCCATGTGCCACTGCATTGATTTTAATCCTGTACCCTTCAGGAGTATTGTTTGACAGATTAGTCTGGTAGGTTAGTGCGTCACCTTTTAGACGAAGGTTGCAGATACGAAACTGGTCGCTAGATAGTCGGTTGTGTCCTTGGGCAAGGCACATAACAGACATTTAAACCTAAATCAAGACGATTAATAGGTTTCATCAAATTGAGGTAGGGATGCACAATATAGGATACTTAGGTATTCTAGAATATTCTAGAAGAATATATTTCGAATCTAGAATTTCGAATCCTATTCTAGAATGTTTAACTGTTTAATTAAATTTGCTACGATGTGCAAATATTTTCCTATTAAAAAAATAGATACTGGGCAGTATATGAATATTCATTAAATGTAAAAAACTAAGAATATGCCTTTCATTGAAAAGTATATTAAATTAATAACTATAAATTCAATAAAAATAATTACTACATATTTTAGATTTTATTTTTGTGCTAATTAAGAAACATAGTTGTTAAAGTGGAATGAATATTTTCAAAAATAAGTCTGTCTAGTGTTTAAATAACTTTCTAATAACTAGAGAGTGTCAACCACGTGTTTAACCACCACCATTTGTAAAACACATTTTGTATGTCATATATTCATGCTACAGGGTCCCTAACCACACCTTGTATTTTATACACTGAGTATGTAGTTTGTTTCTGCAAGCATAAACGCATGGGTCCCATAGTTGTCCAACCAAACTTCTTTTCAATGTGTAGTTAAAAAATGAATAAACATCTTAATTTACTAACATTTTACCTTAAATGTTTTAAATTAAACCTTTTTAAGCGCTGTAATGAAATAAAGGAAATTCCCCTAGGTTTAGTAGATGAGTTTCTGTTTTTAAATATATTGGCCATGTTATGTAACAATTCTTAAAGTTTTAATGTGATTTGTCGACTCCTTGTTGGAGATGTCAGTGCGATATGGCATGCCTGTCACAATCATAAGTCAGGAACATATCTTCGTTTTTTAGGGGAATTACTCTAAGCAAATGTTTTCTTTCTTGTAATTGGCCTAAAGTGTTTTATGGTCTAACATTTAACCAAATCTGATCAAAATTAGAGCAGCCGTTCAAGCGCTATGCCCAAAAAATCTAATTTTTTAGAAAAAAAATGTTATGGTTTTTAACGTCTCAGGGGAATTTCCCTAGATTCATTACCCAAAATTTTGGTTTCTGCTTATCTAGACCATGTCCTGTTACAAATGTCAAATTTTTATTGTCATTTCATTACTCCTTTTGCTAGATTTCGGGGCAACATGGCATGCTTGTCACAATCATAATTAGAGAACAAAATCCGATTTTTAAGGTATTTCCCTGGGTAATTTTTTTTATTTCTTTTAAGTGTTAAATCAGTGACTAGTGCACTAACATTCCACCAAATTTTATTCAAATTGGAGCAGCCGTTCAATCGCTATGGCCTAAAAAGCTAATTTTTTAGAAAAAAATGACCGTTTTGGTTTTTAACGTCCAAGGGGAATTCCCCTAAATAATTTTGGTTTCTGCATATCTAGGCCATGTTGTCTAAACAATCACCAAATTTCATTGCGATTCCATTATTCCTTCTGGTAGATGTCGGGGCGCCATAGCATGCCTGTCACAATTACCATTTAACAGCAAAAGTTTAATTTTTAGGGTATTTCCCTAGGCAATTTTTTTATTTCTTTTAAGTGTTAAATCAGTGACTAGTGCACTAACATTTCACCAAATTTGATCCAAATTGGAGTGGCCGTTCAAGCGCTATGGACTAAAAAGCTATTTTTTTAGAAAAAATGACCGTTTTAGGTTTTAACGTCCAAGGGGAATTCCCCTAAATTTATTACCCAAAATTTTGGTTTCTGCATATCTAGACCATGTTGTCTAAAAAATCACCAAGTTTCATTGCGATTCCATTATTCCTTCTGGTAGATGTCGGGGCGCCATGCCATGCCTGTCAAGCGTTTGACGAAGAAAAAAAAAAAGAAAAAAAAAAAAGAAAAAAAAAAAACGGACAAAAACAATATGTGTCCCATTTTTTCAAATGGGACCCATAATTACGTCATATTTAAAGGTGCAATAAACCACGTGATTAGCGCGGGGAAAGTGACCTACTTTCTTTGTGTGTGTGCGCGCATTAAGCGCGCCGTAAGAGACGCAAAAGATAACAAATCGTGCTTATCTATTGTCGCACGCGTGCTGAGACGTTGCGCTGACATTCGCATAATTAAAGGAACGATTTTTGTTGCCCGATGGATCGCAACCGAGATTTTACGTTTTTAAATTCGAATCCTAACCATTCTTACTAAATTGCTTATAAAGATTCGAATCCCTAGAGATTCGAATCTCAAAGATTCAAAATTCTATATTGTGCATCCCTAAATTGAGGTAACATCTGAATCATATACAACAGACTGCAATAGCTCCGGTAACCCGACGATGGGCGCGAGGTGATATGACGATTGCCGGTGTGTTAACCCCTTGGTTTTCCCATTAAGTTGGATAAACTAGAATATCCTATCCTATTCTATTGTCCAATGTGTCACCACAATACACTTAGTGAAACTCAACCTCATCAAGCAGAATATGCAATATGACAGTAACAATAAAGGAAAAGTGTGTAATGAATAAAGATTTGTTTAAAAATTGTCTTTTTGTTCTCGAAACTGGGACTTCCCCGTACAAAGTAAAGAAGTTGGTCAGAAGCAAAATAACTGAAAATGGGGGAACGATTACTTACATTCTAACTAAAAAGGTAAGTTAAAAATGTACCTA
Organism: Ciona savignyi; assembly: GCA_000149265.1. Lineage (NCBI taxonomy): Eukaryota > Metazoa > Chordata > Ascidiacea > Phlebobranchia > Cionidae > Ciona > Ciona savignyi. The sequence goes on from CH002967.1 coordinate 64,204, forward strand.
AATTTTAGGATTTGTATAATGTGCCTTATTAATACATGTACGCTCACAATATTTAGAAGATATGGCAAAAAAAAGATTTGTTAAAAATAATGGAAGAATTTGCTTAAAAAGAAAGAATTCGCTAATTCTATTTACAAACATTGCAGACCCTATTTAGTAAAACCTGTTAATCTGCTGGGTTAAGTTTTGAAACTGCAACCCTTTGGCTAAAAGGCGACACACTAAACCACCAAGCCATCGGTGAGAAATTTAAAAAAAACTCTAAAATAAAATTATAATTTTGACCAATTTTGCAGAGTCATTATGTGATATCGCTGACTAAATCTGACACATACAAAACAAGAAGAGCGTTGGAGCTTGGAATTCCGGTTGTTTCATCGGAATTCCTTGACGCGTGTATTGATTCTAACAAAATAGTTGATGCTGATGATTTCTGTGTGGTTGGGTTGACGAAATCAAAAAAACTGAGCAAAGGAAAAGTACAAGGTATTGAAAGGATGGTTCATATTATATTTGTATGGAGGTGGGTGCATGGTAGTATTTGGACCAGGAACGTAGACCATGATGAAATACTGTACATCATAGCAATAATAAGGGCAGATACAAGCACCCCAGGAATTACAAATATACGCCTACAAAGGGCGTATTTTAAATAATATTACACAATCAAAAGGGTTAATATTACATTCAATTAGTTTTGTACAGTATTAACTTTGGTTTTAGAGACCCATTTGGAAAAGAGTTGGTTAAGTGCCATGCCCAAGTACGCAGTTGCCTGGGGATAAGTTAATAACAGAAAAGATCGAACCAAGCACCTTTCCGATAAGCATCTTTGCACTTAACTTCCATACCACAGCTTATTATACTTAATATTCTTTAGTTTCTGGGTGGACAAAGGGAGTTCCCCCAAAACCCCCAAGACCCAAGTTACCCCCCACAAAATATGTAAGTGGGAACAAGAAATGCCCCGATTTCCCTTCCACTTTCAAAGTCGCTAAGTTTGTTATTTTGAAGGTGAGTATATGCATGTATTACTACTAGCTATTTCTGAATTGTATATAGGTTTAATGTAATTCATCTGCTTCATAAACCATATAATAATTTTGTGTCGTAATTTCAACTTAGAAATATAAATGTTAGATGAATATCATAGAGAATTTCATGGAAGAAATAAATATTTTGATTGATTAGTTACCTTATTCAATAAGTGCTGGTTTCAGGTGAATATATAGGATAAGATATCATACGTATCTCCATGATGGGAAAATGCAAGAGGTGTAACCCTTGTCGTAATGACAGTGCTCGATTGGTGGGCATTCACCAGTTCAACTGTGGGATTGTTGAAGCTATTGTGTGTTGTGTATGATTTACACCTTTCTTCAGTTTAGTAGAACCCATTATTCCACTTAATTGCTTTGCCAAACAACACAACCGACTAGCTAGCGAGAAGTTTTGCACCTGCAATCTTTCGTCTGAAAGGCGACGCACTTATCCGCCAAGGTAATCTCTCCGGCAACAGTTTCCCCGGCGCCCACTGCCGAATTGCTGGAGCTATTGTACTTCGCCCAGAATTCAGGCGATATTGCTACTTGCCTTGCTCACAACAGACTAGCTAGTAACCAGCTTCGAACCTTAAACCCTTCAGCCCAATGGCGACGCAGATACCCATTAAGCTAATCTGGCAGGCGAATATATGTTATTTGTAGTTGAAATTTCTTGTATGTCTATGGCTATATGTTTTTTCCAGGGATATTTTTCATTTGTAATGTTTACATTAAATGGCCAACTTAGTTGCCTTTACAAGAAAAGCTTACTTATCGATGCCATAACTTCGCATTCCTAATTTTAGAAATAAAGAGCTTCATTGCTGAAAAGTTGGTAAAACAGTATTTGTGTAATTGTGTTTAATACTAAATTTATCAACTAACTATAATTAAACAAATAACAGAAAAGATTAAAAGATTGAAACCACGCTTATGAAGTTATAAACATAATGATCTAAAATTATAGGCCTATTTCATTATCTATAACGAAAAGTTTTTTTTTCAAAATTCCAACGATCATTTTCTCAGGGCAATAAAGAGGGGAAAAATGGTCCCCCACGTACCCACATACGCGTGTATGAACTACACATCGCTGCAGATCTTCTGGAACATTCCAATCCATTCCGAGTATTAGAGCAATGTGGTGTGTTGCAAGATGGGAAGGATGCTTTGCATGGGAAGGAATCATTCGAATACTTTTTTAAAAGGTCAGTTGAGTTGATTGGTCTAAATTAGTAGATTTGCTATCACCATATAGTTTTTAATGGGTTAGATAGGGTGCCTCTAAATACTACGGGATCGTTTGGATCGCTTGGATCACTTAGATTGCTATGGAAAGTAATTCTAACCCTGTCCCAAACACTAACCTCAACCCCAGAACTAACTTTAACCGCACCCTAACATTAATATCATAATCTTTTTTGCGATCCAAGCGTTCCAAGTACTTCTAGCGTTTCAAGCGATCCATTCGCTTCATGTGATTTATTTTTTTGGGGAAACTCGCATTTTTATTTGAATTTTATTATTTTTTATCATAATCTTAGAGTTTTAGGCGTTTTATCTACTACAGCTTTGGTTGTAATGAACGTTAACTCCGTTAAATTTAAAACAAACAAATTAAGTGAGTTTGCATTATCACATCAAAAAAACTACCTAAAACCAAGGGGGTTAAAACACACAGGCAATCATCAGATCACCTCGCGCCCACTGTCGGGTTACCGGAGCTATTGCATTGTGTTGTATATGATAGAAACGGTTCTTCAATTTGGTAAAACCCATTGATCCGCTGGGTTCAGGCAATGGCTGTTAAGTGTCTTGCCCAAAGACACAACTGACTAGCTAGCGACCAGTTTCGCACCTGCAACCTTTCGATGTATTTATTTTTTTTTCAAGTACTTATTATGGAGTCCTTATTAATTTGTTCTTCATACAGGGGCAATAATTGATTATCATATTAAAAAAAAAAAAACGAAAAAAAAAAAAAAAGAATTGTTAACCAAACCAACTATCCCTCTAGTGGCAGCGATGCCGTACACGCCATGCAAGCGATGGTTCGACGTTGCAACAAAAGCTTTCCACATGACCCCCCTTCGATCCATGCCTGTGGATAAAATTGGTTCCTT
>CH002967.1:119782-142323 GCA_000149265.1 Ciona savignyi
AAGTCTGGCTACAGAGGTGTTACGTGAGCAACCTGCTGATATTGTTGCGTTTGGGTCACATTACTTTAATCAACTGCTTACCGAAAGACAATGTAAGTAATTTGTTTAAATGGTTTGCACAGTTGTTTAGATTGTTATGTTAGGATAGGATTGTGTATCCCCATGAATGGGAAAGCAAAGGAGGTTAACACACTGGCAATCGTCAGATCACCTCGCCCCCACCAACGGTTACCGGAGCTATTGTAATGTGTTGTTTTTGATTCAGACGTTTCTTTAATTTAGTATAACCTATTACTCTGCTGGGTTCAGGCAATGTTCGTTAAATGCCTTTCTCAAGGACATAACCGACTAGCTAGCAGTTTCGTAACCCTTCGCCCAAAAGGTGACTGACTAAACCACCAGACTAAATGTGTTGGCCATTAGACGAAAGGTTGTGGGATCTAAACCAGATTTTGGTTGGTCAGCTGTGTCTTTGAGTATGAACCAGAAATTCTCAATAATTTTGGAAAACAGTTTAAACTTTAAACAATGATGCTACATCATTCAGCTACTGGAAAATTGTCAACGTTTAAGTCAACTGATATTGAGGAAAGAATTTATGGCGACAGTTATTTTGGGGTAAGAAGAACTAACTGTTAATGATTTTTTTGTATTAACAAGAACTTTTATGCTTTTTAACAGAGAGTGCAACAATACTTTTTATTTTAGGTTTCAAGTTTAAATTCACACTGACATCAAAATATTAATAAACAAATCAATATATACAGTAATGTAAAGCAATAGATGCTGCGAAAGACCAATAGTAACTGAGTCAGCTGCACCCTTTGTGTTCAGTTACAAAATAATATCATATAAACAGAAAATGTCAAATACACAAGACAAATTATAATTTAAAAATGTTATAACTAAAAAAACATGCAGTATTTATAATATTTAAGGTAAAATGTGCAATATTTAGCACAAAAAATAGTACACACCTCTTTTTGGGCAATGTCTAGATGTGATCTTACATTGTTTTACACATAAACTCAGACGGCCTCGAAAAAGTACAGAAAAACCACAGAAGAAATATTTAGCGGCAACGAGTATGAAGTGGCTGCAGTGAAAATACAAACTGCATATAGAGGTCATACTGGAAGGACTCAAGCAAGGGCTGTGTAAGTTAATTTGGGTTTAAATTGGGAAAAAGAAGGTTTATTGAGTAGCTGAACTTATTGCATTGTGTTGTTGGATAATTTAATTATATTTTCATGAGTGGAAAGCCAATTTTTGTAGACATTTGACAGAAGACACCTCATGCCCACAGTTTTGTTGTTGGAGCTATTTTAATGTGATAATGGTCAGTTCAATTATATCCTTGTTGGTAGGAAACAAGACTTTATTTTTGAATAACTTATATGGGATAGGAACCATAGGATATTCTTAAAGTATTCCTGTTAATGCGAAAACTAGGAAAGGTATCACACTGGCAATAGTCACCTCTCGCCCACCATCGGGTTACCAGGGTAATTGTGGTGTGTTGTGTATGACTAGGATTTCTAGGATTAAGACATTGCTTCAGTTCCAGTAAAACCCATTAATCCACTCAGCAATTTCCGCTTGGTATCTTGCCCAAGTAAACAACCATCAAGCTAGCAGATGGTTGCCATCCTACAACCATTCGGTTAAAAGGCAAAGCACTAACCCACTGTGCTATTCGGCCGCACCATATATCAACCCAGGGTTGAAATCAAATCTAACCAACATATTCCTCCAGTAAAAACAAGAAAAACAAAGCAGCCACAAAGATACAAGCCCAATATAGGGGTCATCGGGTCAGGAAAAATAGAAATAAATTCAATCAAAATGAATCAGTAAGTAGCCAACACATTAAACATAATTTTTACATTTCTAAACATCACACAAAAATTGATTCAATATTTTTTGGTATTTTTGTCTGTCGTACTATTATAAAAAAAGCTTAAAACTCATGTTTTAAAATATCAGGCTTTTTATATTGCCTTTTTAGGTTTTCCCAAACAAATTTTAGGTGGTTTATAAATGTTCCCACATTTTTGACTTTTAGTAATTTACATTTTCTGAAGTGACACCACATGACTGTGAGATTGGTTAATTACCTGCAAAAATATACTTAAACATTTTGATACAGTTTTTCATCACTGGTGCTGACAAGTTATCACCTTCATATACCCATGTGAATAATAATAAAATTATACCAAACAGATCTGGTGCAGATGATGGTAAATTTAAAGCTTGGAGTGGAAATAACATTTTTCTTTTCTACTAATCAATTAATGCATTTGTTGTTGGTTGCTTTTTAATGTTGCTTTACTGTTATATTTAAGTTAATATCCTATTTGTGACTAATCCGTACTAATATAATTAATGTTAACTTAACATTGCTGTCCAATAGTTTATATCCAATCAGGTTTTTGGTAGTTTTAGTTTAATTTTGTTTCTCTGTCTATATTAAGAGGAGACATCATTATTATCATTATAGAAATAAATAAAAAATACGACTGAACCACAGTTAAAACACATAAGTAAAATAAATTGGAACAAAGTATAGATACGTACATGGTACATGAGTTTATTGCTTGGCAGATGTGGTCTAAACATTGCTTAAATTTTATGTTGAACATTTAACAATGTTTTCATCATAATCCATACAACACACTAGCTACGGTAACAAAAAAACTAAACTAAATAACTTCAAGGTCATAATATTCAACATATTGAAATATATATAAATCAACAGGAACCAGTTAAAGACTTGGAGGAAAAACAAATGTTCAATGACAAAGAATACGAAGTTGCTGCAGTGAAAATACAAACGGCGTATAGAGGTCATGCTGGAAGGACTAAAGCTACGTGAGTTGGGTTAAAATAAAGGGGGTGAGAGGGGATGTGAAGGTTATTTACCAGTATCACATCTGGCACATTGGATAGTTTTAAATTGGTTACTCGAATGTTTAATTTGATTTTTTGCTCTTCACAATAATAAAGAGCGCACACATTTAAAATATCTTAATACACCTCATTTCATGTCCACATCCTATATGCTAGAGCTATTACAGTGTGTGAAAAATCGGAGATGATTTTTAATGTAAGCGACTCATTAGAAACCACTGGGTAGAAACAATGTAAAGTGGCTTGCTCAGGTGCACCTTACGCTTACAGTCCAGTTGCTGGAGCTATTACAGTATGTGGATAATAAGACACAGCTACAGCTTTCAATCATGTCAATCTTTTAAATACCACTGGGTTGGAGTAATGTAAAGAAGCTACCTAGATAACACCCCATAAAACTCAGCTTTTAAATTGTCTGGATGGTCTATTTATTTATATATTTACAAAAGACAATTTACATTCAGGACGTTATTCATCTTTAAATTCACAGGCAAATCTAATAAATACTTTCCACCAGTAAAGACAAAGCAGCCACCAAGATACAAGCTCGTTACAGAGGTTATCACGTCAGGAAATATTATAAAAAGGATTCCACTGAGAGCTTGCACAGTGAAAGTGATGTAAAGGTATAATTTATTATGTCTGGCCATTTGATTTGAAAAAAGTAGGGGTGATTTCAGTTTTTTGCTGGTTTAAAACTGGTGAAAGCTAAATGTGTGTCTTAGGGGCAAGTTTCTTAGTGGGTTTTGCCTTAGCCAGTGGTTTAATTGGAAAACAGTGGCAATGCCCTAATCATATGCCTTTCAATCGGAAAGTTGCAGGTGCGTAACTGGTCGCTACCTAGTCGGTTGCGTCCTTGGGCAAGGCAGTTTACGGACATTGCCTGAACCAAGCGGATTAATGGATTCTACCAAATTGAAGGAACGTGTATATCATACACAACAAAATGCAATATCTACAGTGGGCGCGAAGTGATCTGATGATTGCTCATGTGTTAACCTCCTTGGTTTTCCCACTCATGGGGAGAAAATGAGTTTCCTATACTTGAAAAACTCCATAACATGACATTGAGCACAAGGTCATTAGACCATTGCGTGTGTAATTATGATGCTAGCCTTCTTCCATTGATAAGGTTAAAACATGAATAACAAATCCTATTACATTTTGCAGAATTTCTAATTTAATATTGTGTAGGAAAAAAGCAACGAAGAATTTGGGGAGGATGAAATAAGAGCTGCTGGAATTATCCAACAAAAATATAGGAAGCATCGATCTGTTAAAGCTGAAAAGGGTAAATTGTGGATCATGTGTTCAGCCTTGTAGAGTGTGGTATGAGGGTGTAGATAGGATAGGATATTTATGTTTATTCCCGTGAATGGAAAAACCAAGGGGGTTAACACCCGTCGGATTACCGAATATATTTCTGTGCATTGTGTATGATTCACACATTCCTTCAATTTGGTAGAACCCATTTATTCACAGGGATCAGGTAATATTCGTAAGGTGCCTTGCCCATGGACACAACCACCTAGCTTCCGACTAGTTTTGAACCTGCAACCTTTCTACTGAAAGGCGTCGCACTAAACCGCCAGATTAACGCTTCAGGTAATAACTGGTACTTGGCTCCTTACCATTGGTGGTGTCATGTAGTTTGTGTCCATGTGCAAATCACTTTAAATATATGTATTCTTGCTTTAGTGGATTTAAATGGGTAGATTAACCACTTGAATTACCAAGCATGTAATGATTTAGAAAGTGACCAGAGTGAAAATTGAACCTGTTATCTACCGAGTCATTACCTCTGTCCTATCCCCAATACTAGTGATTCCCAAATGTCTGTAAAGCATTTCTTCAATTTTTAACACTTGCAAGCAAAATGGGTTAAGTAACTCTGCCCTGGACTGCAAAGCCTGCCTGATTACAGCATGCATTGTACTATGAATACTATCTGGCCAAATGTTCCATTTTACAGGACATATTTTCTAACAAATCATGTATTTTATATTGCAGAGGAAATCCGCAAGCAGGATCTAGCTGCTGTCAAAATCCAGCGTTCGTACAGAGGTTATCGCAGTCGTAAAGTGACTGCACCACCATCAGGTTGATTGTTTGTTCATTGTTATTTTTTAGATAAAGTGTATAATTGATACAGATAACTCAAGCTTTAAAATACGGTAATAGCTCCAGAAGTGCACTAAATATCATATGGAAACCGTGGATAAAGCCTGGCTTCCCACACATATAACACCTTAGAATCACAGGCAAATTACTGGAGCTATTATAACATGTGAATGGTTGATTTGTTTACATTATTATTGTGTTGTGTGTATTTATATTATTATTGTGTTGTGTGTGTATAATTGAGACATTTCTTTAATTTTTGATTGAAATTTTTGTCCATTGAGTTCAGTCAAAATAAGTGGACTACTCAGGACAACCATCTAACCAACGACCAATTTCAATCCTGTAACCCTACGACTGAAAGACTCGGTGCTAACCTACAAAGCTATTAAGCCAGAATACTAATGTATTTAAGCTATGATGTCCTATTGTCCTGTATTAGGGTCCTGGCTTAAAAACTAAGATGTTTTTTGTGTGTTTTCTATGACTAGTATTTAATCAGGTATCTTTAGTTTTTTATTATCAACCCCCTTTATTAACAAATCCATATCAACCCCCTTTATTAACAAATCCATATCAACCCCCTTTGTTTACTTCAGAGGATGCAAAACCAGGAGAATGAATGTTGATTGGCTGGATAAGAGAATTTTAGTGTTAGTTGTAAACTCTTAGTATTATTGCATACTGTGCTTCCACTGTTTTCAATTGACTGCCTAAATAATGCAATGATGTAATTCAAGTGTTTATTAATTAATTTATTTAATTTCTTCACTTAACTTTTTTAAATAAACAAATTTTAATTCTAGCGCTATAGGCTACCAATTATCTCCTTAATACAAACTGGCGGTAAAACCCAAATTAAAACATACTATAGTTTATACGATACCTTTAAAACGCTTTTATTTTATTTTTTTACCATTTCAATCTTGTTAGAAATTACATTGTGAAAATATTGCTCGTTGTTAATTAATTAACTGTCTCATTGTGTTATGTAGTAGTCCAATCATGTGTTAATCATTGATTATATACAGTATTCATTGTAACAATGGTTATTGTTAGAATTTCTAATATTTAGTCCATTGTTAATAAATAGACTCAAACATATCCTTTTGTGATGTAAAAACGGTTTTATTATTTGACTGATTTTCCACCACAGTGTGAGAAGTTTAAAACCTACTTTTTCGGTATTTGTATCGTGGCGTAAACATTCGGCTACACTATCTTAGTAGCCTAAACATCTTAACTTAAGTAATTTGTCCGGCCCGTCGGTCTAGCGGTTAAGTGCGTCGCCTTTCAATCGAAAGGTTGCAGGTGCGAAACTGGTCGCTAGCTAGTCGGTTGTGTCCTTGGGAAAGACACTTTACGGACACCCTTAACCCAGCGAATTAATGGGTTCTACCAAATTGAAGGAATTTGTCGATCATACACAACACACTGCAATAGCTCCGGTAACCCGCGAGGTGATCTGAGGTAATCTGACTATTGCCCATGTGTTAAACCCTTTGGTTTTCCCATTCACGGGGATAAACATGAATATCATATCCTCCTATACTATCCTAAGCTGTCAAAGACAGTAACAATAAAACAAATTTCACATGGAGAATTTTAACAGCTAACTACAGCGAAACAATTCGTGCGAAAAATCGTGCGAATCAGATTTAAAAACAATTATGAGATTCATGAAAGAAAATGGCATGCCTGTCAATCATTTGACAAAAAAATGGACAAAAACAATGTTTGTCCAGAAGGGCGCAAAACTACCAGATTAACTATATTTAGAGCTATGCATTAAACACAGTAACCGGATGATCAAGTTTTAAATTAAACACATCCCTGGCTACCTCTTCCAACTCTGCATTAGTTGTGATCTTTTTCTCGTTGACGATTTTCTCCGTCAATGATCCCATTGGTACTTTTGTTACTGCTGTATCTCCCATTAAAATAACGTGTGAATCCTCATTTACTTGCAAGAGCATTGCTGTATAACTGGCGACACAGGCTGTGTAAAAAGGGGGTTAAACATCTTGTAACGATAACAGATATCGGACAGTTTTGATTAACATTTTAGATGTGTGACCAAATGTTTAACGCTGTGATTCATATTAAGATTTGTATTAACGGACTTAATGACTATAGCATTTCATGTGAAACTTATCCCGTTAAAACAAACTAGCCAAATGCTGGTTTTGAACACACAAGACCGGTATTGAGTTATCCAGCCAAAACAGAAGTAAATAAATCACCAGGGCTGTAAATATAGTCTATCATGTCCCGAAAATCTTCTAACTGGTATTCGACTTCATCGCAGATGCGCTGCTCGAATTCCCAATGAGATGACTCCTCTTTGGCACATTCGTCATCACACCAACCATCCCAGTCTTTGCCGCAACTAGATGGCCCTTGTTTTAATACAGTGCCTGGAAAATCAACTTGTTAAATAGTTTGTCGGTATATATTAGAACAAAAATGATGATCAAATGGAATTTACATGTTTTTTTTACCTAGATGAACTAATTTTCCCATAACAAAAATACGAAAAGCCGGTGCAAAAAATTACACAAAACTAATATACCATCTTTATCTAAGATAGATTTTCGATGTCTTTCCATGTAATACCAGTCGTTCCCTTTTTCGAGAACATGTCTTAACCGGTACACCGTGTGTCCATCATTATATGGAACCATTTGTTCCATCTTTAACGGTCCAACCAAGAACCATGCCGGGTCCACAATGTATCGCCCAAGATCTCCAAAATCAACCTTTATCATTAAACATTAGTCAAGCGCTTTGGCCGTTAGCTTAGTGGGTTAGTTCCTCGTATTTTAGCAGACAGATTGTAGATTCGTAACTGGTCGCTTATAGCTTAGTCAGTTGCGTCCTTGAAAATGGCACTTAGTGGACACTGCCGAGCACAATAAACCCCGCCTACTTCTACTAATACGATTAGCCGTGAATGAATGTCGCCTTCTTTCATCATTCAGGGAATAAACTTGAAATATAAAAAGGCTTGTACAAAAATTCTAGGACTTACAGTGATCACTAAATGCACACGTTGTAAGGTAAACTCTTTAGATGTTTCGTCGAACATCGCGGACTCAATGCATTTCACTTTGTAGCCTAATTGTTGAAGCAGATAGGCAAACAATCCATTTAACTCGTAGCATAAACCTGCGTCTTGTTTTGTCACAATTGTCTCGTAATGATGTTTCAAGTCAAGAACCACACGATCGCCACCGTGCATTTGAAGATTCGTGTAAGGAATGCTTCTCCTGTGCGCCAAGGTAATTGCACGCAAGTTCCTCAACGTTGGTTCAAGTGATCCAGAGTACCCGATCCTCGCAATATAATCTTTTACATTCATAACTTCGCTTTTTACTGCTAAATAAGAAAATCGCCTTGGGCCTACAATTTGCAAATGTGTCTTCCATTGGGTTATTTCAGTAATTTACACTTCTTCGTTTATATCGCATTTGACTGAACGTAGAGCATCATTTCCGGTTTGTTTTAGTCAAGTCTTTAAACTGCATTAAACAAAGACCGACTTCTGTTTTGGTTTAAGTCGCATTTGGATTTGACTGAACATGTAGAATAATCTATATTTGTTTTAATTTATTTCATGTCTAAAATATTTTGTGTTTTATTGTCGTTTTTTTGCGTTTGAAGTTTACAGACTCTCACGTGTAATTATTACTCGTTACGTAATTATCACCTTGAACGGGCCTTTAAATTTCTGCAGTTTAAATCTTTAACATACCAAATTTTCCGCATTTAGTAAAACGTGCAGATGTGAAACTTCTCGCACGTAAACTTTTCGTGCCTCTAAAAATGCCCTATTTATTCTGGAAAATTTGAACAGTAAAATATAACGTACTTGAGATAACTTGCGTCATACTGTATAACGTACATCAGATTAGATACATCAACCTAAGTAACTTCTACATAGTTCGCATTTAGAATAAGTAACCTGCATCACGAGTATTTGAAGACGTAAAATAGAATTATACTGAATAAGGAATCAAATTTTGGATTTGAGAAAATACATTAAGCAACGAAGAAATATTGGCTACTATACTAATTAGTAGACGTTCTGTGGAGAGTAGACTTTCCGCTGCGCAGCTCGCCAAAGACCGTGAGGCAGCATTCCAAGGCAAGATTAGACAACGCCTCGGGCAGTAGATTACAAAAGAAAAGCGCGAGCCCACACACGTGAGCATCATTTTCGGTTTGGTTTAATCAAATCCTTAAACTGCATTAAACTAAGATCGGCTTCTGGTTTAATTCGCATTTTTTTAACTGAACCTGAGTTACATTTCGTATTAAAAAAAGTTTTAAACTGATTTTAAAAAACTGACATTGGCTTTGGTCTCAGTTGCTTCTGGTAAATTGATTTTACGTAGTTTGCTACTGCCAGCAGAAACGAATGGGACCCTGATATAACAAACCAATCATGTTCTCCATGTCCATTACACAACATGTATATTCTGGTTAGATACGTGCACGTTCAGGTCTTTAGCACCCCTACTTTTCTTTTCTTGTTCTGTAGGGGCAAGCGCATTTGGCCGTTCGTCGCTAAACCAAAAGGTCGCTTAAGGCTGTCCTTTCTAGTTTGTAAAGTCAGTGCTTGTCTAAATCTGACTCCAGTAATTTGCAGCATAAAATTCAGAATATAGACTATAATAGACGCACGGCAATATTTTATTCTGTAAGCTGCATTCTAGTACTGAGAATGCAGCGCATAGTATCGTGGTTGGTGGCATTATTTTGTACGTTAGATACACAACAATATATATCAATGATTTACCCCGGGAGACATTTCGACGCATATATTGACTCGTCGTAAATACGACGCAAATTACTTCTTAGTAAAAATACGTGCACATACGTGTTCTACAAACAATATATGTGATCATTAGCCTATACGCGATCAATTATATTAGTTCCCGAAAGCATCGATTCACCACAGGTCTATGTTGACTGAAGCAACAGTTTTCAAAACAAGCATTAATGGTATTAAGTTGATATCAAATGTAATTTTCTTTATTCAGTCCGGTCGGTTGGCCTAGCGGTTAAGTGCGTCGCCTTTCAATCGAAACTGGTCGCTAGCTAGGGCAAGGTACTTTACGGACATTGCTTGAACCCAGCGGATTATGGGTTCTACCAAATTGAAGGAACGTGTCTATCATATACAACACACTGCAATAGCTCCGGTAACCCGACGATGGGCGCGAGGTGATCTGACGATTTCCCGGGTGATAACCCCCTTGGTTTTCCCATTCACGAGGATAAAGATAAATATCCTATCCTATCCTATCCTAAACTGATCGCTAGCTGGTTGGTTGTGTCCTTGGGCAAGGCACTTTACGGACAATGCCTGAACCCAGCGGATTGATGGGTTCTACTAAAATCTTCCTAAAGTTCAGTTAAAGGTATGTCTTGTATTTCGGCTATAGTACATCAGATTGCAAGTTGGAATGTAACAATTTCGTCGTCTTTATACCCTAAGTAGCAAGTTAAGCCAACTGCTAAAAAAACACTGAGAAAAGAAATCATGTCCCAGTTTCCAGATGGGATGTAAAGATATAATTACATTATTATGCTGTTTTCCTGATTCAAAAATTCGTATATAGGGGTCATTACTTGGACCATTTGTATAGGTAGGTATATGTATCGGTCGTCCTAACCAATGAGCCAGACGACCGTACCGCGAGATTGGGTTGTCGAAACAACAGATTTTGGTTGCAATACCAAATCTAGAAGTACACAATTCTAGTGCTCTATTGTATACTGCTAACTAAAACTAGAGAGTGACATTCACATGTGAACCACCACTATTTATAAATTAAGTGTTGGGGTGTTTCCTTAAAATAGTTTATGGTAGGTAAATAATTAATTCTTACCAGTTCCGAAAGTTGCTATAGAATAATCGGTGATGAATATTCGCAAAACGGCCTTCGTGCTTAATATATTTTACTTGCACAAGTTACCCAGAATTGTTTCTGGTGGATCTAAACCATATTAGCTAACATCGCTAGAAGAATTGACATTTTCTTCCTTAATATTTTAAGTGAGATTGTGAGTGATCAATTGTTTCCGTGGAACGGAATAAAAAGGAATTTTCTGGAAAAAGTTTAAAACAAGTGTAAGGCATATGTTTATCTAAGAGTAATTACACTGTGGGGGCCTACTTATTAATCTCTGTACTGCAAAATCACCTAATTTATACGCGTAGTAAGATTGTATAGGCTATATATGATTGATTAAGCATATTTTGTTTTGGGGGATTTTCCGGGGTAAGTTGGATAAGTTTATATCCAAGAAGGTTTTTTTTGATATATATACATCATAAATTATTTCTAAAGAAATGTAAAGTAAGTATTCCATCCTTATATATATTTATCGGCAATAACGCCGAAAATGTAGAAAAATTGGCCCCTAACTTACATTTTCCCGAAAATTCCCTTATTTTTTTAAATCAAAGGATACGATAGTATAGGATAGGATATTCATCTTTATCCCCATGAATGGGAAAACCAAGGGGGCTAACACACGGGCAATCGTCAGATCACCTCGCGTCCATCGTCGGGTTACCGGAGCTATTGCAGTGTGTTTTATATGTTTGAGGAACATTAGGGCATGCCAGTTAGTGTTAATAAAAGTTTCAACCTGATTCGATAACGCGTTCTGCCCAAATGACTTGGTAACTGGACAAGGACATGGATGTTCCCAATTAAAGCAAAACAAATATACGCGCTATAGGCCTGCCATTTTTTGTACAATTTAGGAGGCGTTCAACTAATTATTCTCCCTATCTCTCCAATGCAAACTGACCTCACAAAAACGACTGTCACTCAAAATCCTGACATAGGAAGTCTTAGATTTTTTCACAATTTAAAATTGAAGCTTGGATCTGCAACCTTAGCTCAAAACCCTACAAAAAATTTTGAGCCCATACCCCTTCGTACATCGGCAACTTTTTTCCAACAAAACAGCTAGCAGATGCACAATCAACACCTAATTTTACAACGCACTGCTCCCCGATTACAAAACTTTACAGCTAAACGAGAACACTGGCGTGCAGCCTAGCACATGCTGCTTTCAACCAAACAAACATTGGGGAATCACCACCATTGTTACTCAGCAAAACACTCGTTTAAAAACAATGACTCATGGAGGGTACCAATCGTCACATCCTGCCGGTTATAGAGGTCTTAATTGGTTATACGCCATCTATAGCAGTACAACTCATATTGAAACAAACATAAACCGACTACTATACCATAATGGGCCTGATAAGTAGCTCATCATAAGTTCGAAATTTCGAAATTTGGCTCGCTAAAACAAATAGGGGGAGAAATATTTTTGTCTTTAATTTTTTTTTCTTTTTTTAGTAAATTGACAGGAATGTCCCGTTCATCCGAATATCCAAGAAAGAGTGTCTAATTTGGAATAAATCTATCGGATATCACGTTAAACATTCGTTAACAAAATCGACACAACCTGGAATTTAAGATAATTTTCAAGGTGTTAAGACCCCGATTAAAAATACTCATGATTGTAATCATTTGTTTTCAGTTTAGGGGAAATTAATTTTATTATAATATTTCCGATTTTATAATTTTAAAAACCTATCCTGCTTTTTTTAAATTATAAATATCTTATTCCATTTGTCCCTGGTTATCTGATATATGACGACTAATTTGGAATTGGTTACATTTCTTCATGATTTTTAGATGCGTATAGAATAGTTTTAAATCACGATTTTAAGAACAAGAAAAAATTAAAAGAAAAGGAAGAAAAGAGGAACTAATGGGAGAACAGAAACTGCGGACTAAATAAAAAATTAAAATATTATCGCCGAAATTATTATGTGGTTAAGATTAATTTCGGGTGTATAATAAAATAAAGATTACTTCTGTAAAGTATTTTATTTCTATGAGGTTTAAATTCCCTGCATTTTTGAACGCTCGCCGATTAAGTTAATGCTGTGTTTCGTTGATTACTTAATTGCCTGCTTTTGTGTATATTTGGTTGTACCTTTTCGCTTTAAGTTGGTTACGAGTTGTGGAGTTGACGGTTGTTTGAATAAATTGTGCTGAAACGCTACAATTTTTGGCGTCCCTGGCTGGGCCTATACTGAATATGGAAGAAATAATCGAAGGGATCCGAAAACAGTTTGATAAGCTACAGCTGGACGAGAACGTGCAGGCGGGCCTCGTACAGATAATCAAGAAGGAAGCTGACGGTTCTCCTGCGTTAACTGAGGTCGCATCGACAGAAAAGGTTGGTTGTAGTGGACAATCGGTGAAGCCGTTCAGGTCCGACGTAGCCCTAAAAATGCCGTTTAATGGCCATATTTCATGGCCGGATTTTAAACAACAATTTAAAAACATTGCGAAAGTAAATAATTGGGATGATGCACAAATGGGATTGCAGTTAGCTTGTTGCCTACAGGGAGATGCGTTAATGGTTCAAGCAGGTTTGCCACAAGAACATCGGTGGAATTTTCAATCATTGGTTGGTGCATTTGATCGCAAATACGCTCCTAAAAGTTCATGTCGGTCAAAGGCCATATTCTATAGTGCGGTTAGAGAAAGCAATGAGAATTTAATAGATTTCTCTTATAGATTGCGCGTATTGCTTCACAACGCACATCCCGAATTGAAGGAGGATAAAGAGGCCATTTTAATTGAAAAATATGCTTCAGGCATAGGAGTGGCCTCTCTACGGCACGCCATTATATTACAGAACCCGAAGACGTTGGACATGGCGGTAGAATTGGTCCTGAAACTTGAAGACCGAGATGGTGTAAATTCCGATCGGACAAAATTCTCATACCCGGAGGGAGGTACCGATAATTGTTTTTATTGTGGTCAATCTGGTCATTGGAAACGACAATGCAATCTGCGAATATTGCATGCCCGAGATAATGCGAATCGTCGACCAAATTTTAATCGGGCAGGATCAAACTTTTAAGGATTGGCGAAGAAGGCCGACCGCCAATCCAGTGTTACATGGCCAAAATTAGACCCGTAGACTCTACTCTTCATTTATTTTTGCCGTGCACGGTACAAAATGTTAATTTTAATTTTTTATTGGATACCGGCTCGGGTGCAACCGTGATTAATCGGTCTTCTGTTTATCAGCGTATGTTTAATCCCCCCAACATTGATCCGTCCCAAGGAGAACTCTTATCGGTTGAGGGCAATCCGATTCGCTGTTATGGCCGAATGATGACGAAGTTATGCTTTCGTGGGCTCGAGATGTCGCATCGTGTCGCTATGGCAGATATTGCGGGTTGTGATGGCATCTTAGGTTTGGATATTTTAAGTCGCGCCGGTTGTGTGATAGACCTTGTCAACAACAAAATATGTTTAAAGGGAAAAATGTTAACTCTGGGAATTAATCAACCACTGGGTTTACTACCACAAAAGGCGATTGGAAGAAAATTGACCCAACATGAACTGTCGATTCCCGACCATCTTTTATGTATTACTGAAAATTTGAACCATCTATCGGATGACCAAAAACAAAAAGCAATTCAACTAATAACTGACTATAGCGATTTGTTTTCAACAGAAAGTGGACATTTAGGTCACACTGACGTGGTGCGTCACCAAATAAACACCGGGGATACGCGACCCATTCGGCAAAGGCCTCGTCGGATGTCGCTTGCTAAACAACGAATGGTGGAGGAAGAGTTGGACAAAATGTTGGCCTCTGGCATCATAGAGCCCAGTCGCAGTCCGTGGTCATCGCCTGTGGTTCTGGTCACAAAAAAAGATGGCACGCCACGATTTTGCGTAGATTTTAGAAAACTGAACGAAATAACAAAAAAAGATTCTTATCCTTTACCCAGGATGGAGGACATGCTGGACATGCTGAGTGGCTCCAGTTGTTTTAGCACTCTTGATTTAGCCAGTGGATATTGGCAAGTAGAAATGGATAAGAATGACCGTGAGAAAACTGCATTTACCGTGGCTGGAAAGGGATTATTTCAATTTTAGGTAATGTGTTTCGGCTTGACTAACGCTCCGGGCACGTTTGAACGTTTAATGGAGTCTGTACTGAAGGGGTTGCTGCACAAAATCTGCGCCGTTTACATTGACGACGTCATCTGCTTTTCAAAGGATTTTAATGATAATCTATTACATTTACAAAAAGTCTTTGACAGGTTGCGTCTCGCGGGTTTGAAATTAAAACCGAAAAAGTGTCAATTATTTCGTCGAAGCACCAAATTTTTGGGGCATCTGGTGTCTGCCGATGGAATCCGGTGCGATCCTGAGAAGACCGCAGCTGTACAGGAATGGCCAATTCCGGTCAACGTTAAAGAGGTACGAAGTTTTCTGGGATTTGCTTCTTACTATAGAAGGTTTATTAGGAAGTTTGCGGAGAAGGCTACCCCCCTTAGTGCCCTTACCCATAAGAACCGCGTATTTAAGTGGACGGATGATTGTTCCGACGCATTTACTCAGTTGCGCAAAGAGTTAAGCACGGCTCCTGTACTATCCTATCCCCTGTTTGATAGCCCTTTTGTGTTGGACACGGATGCTAGTGGTGTAGCTGTGGGAGGCGTGCTATCCCAAATGGTCGATGGTAACGAACAAGTGGTTGCATTTTATAGCAGCACGTTTAGTAAAACTGAACGAAACTACTGTGCAACCTATCGTGAGCTTGTGGCTGCGGTTAAGGCGATAAAACATTTTCGACATTACTTGTGGGGTAGGAAGTTTACGTTACGCACCGATCACGCTTCCCTGAAATGGTTAGTTTCGTTTAAAGAACCAGAAGGGATGTTAGCTCGATGGATTTCTATATTGGGGACCTACGATTTCGAAGTACAGCATCGCCCTGGGGAAAGACATTTAAATGCAGATGGGTTATCGCGTCGATGTTGTACTAGAAAGGAATGTGCGGATTGTTCCCCAATTTCACAAGAAAAATCCCCTCGGGTAGCTGTAAATTTAATTTCACGTGCAAGTTCGACCGACTGCAATTGGCTAGACACTTGGAACGATTCTCAAATCAGACAGTGGCCAACGGAAGATCCCCAACTTTCGGTAGTTATTCACTTAAAAAGTCAGAGCCAATACCCGCCCAGTGATTTGCGTATTTACCCAGACGGTATTCGGACATTGTTGTTACAGTGGGATCTATTGGAAGTCCGAAATGGGTTGTTATATCGCATGTGGTATCCTGATAATAATTTTAACATGCCAAATCTTTTATTAGTAGCACCAGGAATAATCCGACAACACATCTTTCAACATTTACACTCCTTTCGTACAGCAGGTCATCTAGGAATTACTCGAACAACTTATAGGATCCGTCGCAGATTTTACTGGCCAGGTTTAAAAGAGGATGTGCGGAGATGGTGCAAGTGGTGCATACCATGTGCGAGACGTAAGCCCCATCACGGAAAGCATCGTTGGGCTCTGACACAACAAATGGCAAGCGCGCCAATGGAAAGGGTGGGTATCGATTTTATGGGCCCTCTGCCCCGAACTGATCAAGGTAACGAGTACATTTTGGTTGTTACCGATTATTTTACGAAGTGGACAGAATGTTTTGCATTGCCGAACCAACGTGCTGTCACCACCGCGGAAGTCCTGGTAACTCAGTTCTTTTCTAGATTTGGTATTCCCAGATATCTTCATTCGGACCAGGGGAGGGATTTCGAATCGCACTTATTCCAGGAAATGTGTCGGGTATTGGAGATAACGAAAACTAGGAGTTCTCCATATAGACCTCAATCATCGGGGCAGGTAGAACGTTTCAACCGGACGCTGCAGATGATGTTGTCGGCATTCGTCAACGACAATCGAAATGACTGGGATGTGCATCTCCCATATTTGGGAATGGCGTACAGATGTTCGGTACACGAATCAACCAAGTATACCCCAAATCGTTTAATGTTGGGAAGGGAGACCACTATGCCCATAGACTTAATGACGGGCAGTCCACCAAATTCAGTAACGTTTTCATGTCACACAGAATATGTGGAATGGATGAAATCGGCAACAGAGAACGCCTTTAATACGACCTATAGTCATCTAAAAAAAGCAGCCGTGCGACAAAAACGCAACTACGACAAGAGCGTTTGTAGCATTTCGTATAGTATTTGTTTTAATTTATGTCTAAAATATTTTGTGTTTTAACGTCGTTTTTTTTTGCGTTTCAAGTTTACCGACTCTCACGTTTTATTACTTTGTACGTAATTATCACCTTGTACGGGCCTTTTGTATTTTTGCCGTTTAAATCATTAACATAGTTTTTTCACCCAATTCCCACAGTTAGTCAAACGTGCAGATGTGAAACGTCTCGCACGTAAACTTTTCGCACCTTGTAAATTCCCTATATTTTCTGGAAATTTAAATAACCTAACACATTAACCTACAATAACGTACTTGAGATAACTTGCGTTATGCTGTATAACGTACTAAGTAACTCGCTTCGAGAATAAACCGTATATTGAAAGAGACGCAGAATACAACTAAAGTGAATCAAGAGTTATGAACTTCGAGTTTAAGATTAAGACAGTACAAATCGTGGTCACTATAATTATTAGTGTGCGATCTGTGGAGAATAGACTTTCCGCTGCGCAGCTCGCCAGAGACCGTAAGGCAGCAGCCTAAACAAGCTCAGCCAACGCTCAAGCAATTAGCCTTTTAAAAAGCGCGAGCCCACATTGTTGAGCCCGACGTGATAATGGACACGCAACTTTCCGAAACGAACAATTTCCGACGTCAACTTCAACTAGAAGTTTCAACTACATTGGCAACGACGAGTGGTCCAACGCAAGTTATTTAAGAAGCAATTTCAAGCATCAAGTAAGAAACGCCCCATTTCGCTGGACGAAGTTGGTGACTAACAAGACAACGCACTCTATTCAAATCAAGTTGATAAGCATCGTCTCCGCCGACGAAAGAAGAGAATACGCAAGACGACGTTCCCTTTACGAAATATGAAAGGGTTGTATTATTATTTTTGTAGCTTCTAGATTAATTTTTGTAAGTTTTATTATTATTTTTTATACTATATGTAATTATTAGTCTGCAACGATTGCAAACACTAGTGTTCTTGGTTTGGTTGAATGGTACTAGGCTATTGTAAGAATGCATAATATCGGTGTTTTACTCTACAGACTTCGTACAAACACGAAGAGCAAAACGCGCCTTCAACAACTGTTATACATATGCACTCCATCTTAAACAAGGTTAGTAACGCTTTTACGATTATGCTATCATGAGCTTGAGTCAATGATGCCATGCTGCGCCAATCCATCCGGTATATTAGGCGCATTAACACGTCGAACGACGTTTGTTTTGTTCGTTCGCGCCAGATTTTCAATGTTACCGTCGACAAGGCGTTAGTTTTCTTTTAATCGCGCCTCACGCAAATTATGCGTCTCGTTCATGCGATTATATACTCGTTTTTAGCAGCGACTCGAGGTTTGTTTCTTTTTCTGCGAAGTCTGATCGCCTCTACCCCGCGCATTTGCGCTCATGCTGTGTAAATAAGCGAGCGTACCCGCTTCACAGCGCTACAGTTTATTAAACGATACCAGCGTACTTCCGTATAGCTATGGTAATCGCGCCGCATGTAAATGCGATGTCTAATTGTCTAATCGCCTCTCAGTCAATGTGTCGGATGTTCCGAACCGAATATATTTCGTGTGTAAAACAGGCTTTTACAAACACCGCACAGTAATGACGAGACACGGCTTATGTCCTGCTTACTAAAAGTTTTCTTTTGTTTGTTGATGGAAATACATCCGCGCAAGATTATTTCCCTTATTCGTTACGAGTCGTAAAACCTACATATGACAGGTCGCTCGGTTTTTATTTTTGCGTTTTTATTAATTGCGCTTTCGTCGCATATAGCGAGATCATCGCTGCATTTATTTCATGCTCACTCGGTAGTGAGTAACCAGGCGTACACGCCTTGGTTTATTAGCTGGCAAAGTATAAAAAATATGGCTCATGTGATGCAAATTGTGGCGTTGCTACCTTGAATATGAGATGTCACTTTTACTACATATTCCACCTAACATTTATCACGCATTAACATACATGACACCAGATTTTTATGCACGATTGCACAACTCTAGCTTTGTACTTAATTCTCCCAACCGGGTTATTCTAGTTTTTGCAGGATAAACGTGTGTAATGCTCGAAACTTCGTGAGATCGTTCACCACATGACTTCGATTGTTATTTCAACTGAACATCCGAAATGCTCAACGAGACCGTGATTTTATTTTCTCACACTTAACAAAATGTGGAAAAAATGAGATGTTGTAGCATTTCGTATAGTATTTGTTTTAATTTATGTCTAAAATATTTTGTGTTTTAACGTCGTTTTTTTTTTGCGTTTCAAGTTTACCGACTCTCACGTTTTATTACTTTGTACGTAATTATCACCTTGTACGGGCCTTTTGTATTTTTGCCGTTTAAATCATTAACATAGTTTTTTCACCCAATTCCCACAGTTAGTCAAACGTGCAGATGTGAAACGTCTCGCACGTAAACTTTTCGCACCTTGTAAATTCCCTATATTTTCTGGAAATTTAAATAACCTAACACATTAACCTACAATAACGTACTTGAGATAACTTGCGTTATGCTGTATAACGTACTAAGTAACTCGCTTCGAGAATAAACCGTATATTGAAAGAGACGCAGAATACAACTAAAGTGAATCAAGAGTTATGAACTTCGAGTTTAAGATTAAGACAGTACAAATCGTGGTCACTATAATTATTAGTGTGCGATCTGTGGAGAATAGACTTTCCGCTGCGCAGCTCGCCAGAGACCGTAAGGCAGCAGCCTAAACAAGCTCAGCCAACGCTCAAGCAATTAGCCTTTTAAAAAGCGCGAGCCCACACGTTCAATCTTGGTCCTTTAAAGCAAACGATTGGGTATGGTACTACTACCCACCGGCGGGGCGGAAGAAGTTGGGCCAAGGATGGACTGGACCGTATTTGGTAATCAACAGAGTATCTCCGTGCCTTTACAAAATTCAAGCTTCACCGCATAGCAGGCCAAAAATCATCCACGTTGACAATTTGAGATTGTTAGAGGCTGAAACGATGCCAGCCAACTGGTTGCACGAACGCGACGAGTCTGCCCCGGAACCAGTTGACGAACGCGACGAGTTTGCACCAGAAACCCGTTAATAACGAACGCGATGAGTCTGCACCGGAACCGATTGACGAGACGATAGACCAAGAAATGATGTGGACAAATGAACTTGATCAAATTCCAACCATTTCGGGGTTTGGAAGAAGGCGCAGGCGGCCGGCGTACCTTCATGATTTTGTATGTTAATATTAGTAATTGTTTTGGAAGGGAAGTTATTTTTGAGTTGGGGGATGTGTAAAGTATTTTATTTCTATGAGGTTTAAATTCCCTGCATTTTTGAACGCTCGCCGATTAAGTTAATGACCAAAGTTCTTTTACTCTAGAAATATAAAACGCGGAAAAACGGAAGACGGAAGTAAAAAGTTAAACCCCTTAACAAGGGGATACGGACCTAAAAATTACAGAATTTGTTAATTGAACCGTGCTCTTTCGAATGATAATTTTTGATTTGAAAAAAAATGTAAAATATTAATATCGAATATGAATATTATTAATATTCACGCATTTATAGAGTTTTCGCCAGTTATTCCTTTGGATATGTTGTAGCCCTTGCCAATACCTTCAAATTGATATATAAATTATATACAATATCCCGCGGGGGGCTATATGCACGAAGCGTCTGAATATTCATAACTCGTTATTTAGGGATGCTGCGGTTTTCATATCCAGATGAACATTTTATAGAGTTTTTGCCAAAAAATCCCTTTGTATATGTTGTAGCCCTTATAAATACCTTCAATTTAATGTATAGTTTATATAGAACAACCGCAAGAAACTATATGCACGAAGTGTCTGAATATTCATAACTCTTCATCAAGGGATGTATCGGAAGATGCTGCAGTTTTTTTTTATCTAGATGGATATTTATAGAGTTTTCGCCAATTATTCCTTTGGATATGTTGTACCCTTATAAATACCTTCAATTTAATGTAAAGTTTATATACGATAACCGCGGGAAGCTATATGCACGAAGCGTCTGAATATTCATAACTCGCTTTACAGAGGAGTGCATTGGAAGATGCTGAAGTTTTCTTATCCAGATGGACATTTATAGAGTTTTCGCCAATTATTCCTTTGAATATGTTGTAGCCCTTTCCAATACCTTCAAATTGATATATAGATTATATACAATAACCGCGGGAAAGTATATGCACGAAGCGTCTGAACATTCATAACTCGTCATCAAGGGATGCATTGGAAGATGCTACGGTTTTCTTATCCAGATGAACATTTATAAAGTTTTCGCCAATTATTCCTTTGGATATGTTGTAGCCCTTTCCAATACCTTCAAATTGATATATAGATTATATACAATAACCGCGGGAAACTATATGCACGAAGCGTCTGAACATTCATAACTCGCTTTACAGGGGGGTGCACTGGAAGATGCTGCGGTTTTCTTATCCAGATGGACATTTATAGAGTTTTCGCCAATTATTCCTTTGGATATGTTGTAGCCCTTTTAAATACCTTCAATTTAAGGTATAGTTTATATACGATAACCGCGGCAAGCTATATGCACAAAGCGTCTGAATATTCATAACCCGTTATACAGAAGCTGATTTGATGAGAGATGTTTTATTTAAATGGATGGCTTTTTGCCAACTTATGCTATAAATTTGTGCTTGTATTTTTGTTGTTGTAAATTTGTTTGCACAAACATGTTGTTGTTTACTTGCAATTGACTTGTTTGGCTCGAGCGATATCTATATGGTGCGAAAGAAGAAGTTATCGGCCCCGGTTGATGGTGCGGCATGTTTTTAATCGGCGTCGGTGACGCTTTAATCACGTTATCAAACCTCATTATCGAAAGTTGTATATATTCTGTAGTTTTCATGACATTGTTTGATTCGGAATCGGTTTTACAGGCAATTCATTCGATGGAGCATTTTGACAGTTCGTCCTTTCATAGTTGGGAACTTCTGTCAGACAAGCTGTGCAAACGAAACCTCTCCAAAATTGAGAGAAAGAATGACATTAAAAGTCTTAAATATTTATATCAAAAGTATAAAGATGAAAATAATTTACACTCTTCCACAGTTTCGGCATATCCGATGGATTTCTCAAATGATCGGGATAAGAACAAAACAACAAATACAAGTAATAGTAGTAATCTTATTTCGAGTTCAAATTCATCAGCGTCACAGAGCCCCGAACACGTGAGTTCAAGTGAGGTAAGTGATATCGACGACGAGATGGAAGAATGTGAATTATGGCGCCCATCCCCACCATTGGTAAGGTCTTCTGTATTTACGTTGGATGAAAATGATTGGAATGAGGTGAGAGCATCCGTGTCTGGTGGACGTGTGAAAACGAAAAATTGGGGTGACATGTTTCGACGAAGTTAAAAAGTAGTAATCCTTTTTGTGTT
>CH002967.1:142423-173497 GCA_000149265.1 Ciona savignyi
GAATATGAATATTATTAATATGGACGCATTTATAGATTTTCGCCAGTTATTCCTTTGGATATGTTGTAGCCCTTGCCAATACCTTCAAATTGATATATAAATTATATACAATATCCGCGGGGGGCTATATGCACGAAGCGTCTGAATATTCATAACTCGTTATTTAGGGATGCTGCGGTTTTCATATCCAGATGAACATTTATGGAGTTTTTGCCAAAAAATCCTTTGTATATGTTGTAGCCCTTATAAATACCTTTAATTTAATGTATAGTTTATATAGAATAACCGCAAGAAACTATATGCACGAAGTGTCTGAATATTCATAGATCTTCATCAAGGGATGTAGCGGAAGATGCTGCAGTTTTCTTATCTAGATGGATATTTATAGAGTTTTCGCCAATTATTCCTTTGGATATGTTGTAGCCCTTGCCAATACCTTCAAATTGATGTATAGATTATATACGATAACCGCGGGAAAGTATATGCACGAAGCGTCTGAACATTCATAACTCGTCATCAAGAGATGTATTGGAAGATGCTACGGTTTTCTTATCTAGATGGATATTTATAGAGTTTTCGCCAATTATTTCTTTGGATATGTTGTAGCCCTTTCCAATACCTTCAAATTAATATATAAATTATATACAATAACCGCGGGAAACTATATGCACGAAGCGTCTGAATATTCATAACTCGCTTTACAGGGGGGTGCACTGGAAGATACTGCGGTTTTTATTATCCAGATGGACATTTATAGAGTTTTCGCCAATTATTCCTTTGGATATGTTGTAGCCCTTGTAAATACCTTCAATTTAAGGTATAGTTTATATACGATAACCGCGGGAAGCTATATGCACGAAGCGTCTGAATATTCATAACTCGCTTTACAGGGGGTGCACTGGAAGATGCTGCAGTTGTCTAATTGAGATGAATAGGTATTTGCGTTATCTCATTTCGACAAACAAGTTCATCTTTGTAACACCTTCTTGGTCGCCGATGTTTAGAAATGCCATAAGGAAAAAATACGATAAACTAACTTGCACCACTGCAGACTATTAACAATATATATTTTTAACCTTTTGTTATTGTTATTGTTAATGTAAATTGTATAAACCGTTTTATATATTTTAGAATCATCGAGGTCGAAATTCATTTCGCCGAGGTTCGAGGATGCCTGTCATTAGATATCCCAAGGGGATATCTGGTAAACAAACAGCTCAAATTATTCCCGAGTCGAAGTGGGAGAATAAGATCCTAAAAGACCTTAGCATTGTTTGGAAGTGTGCGTTTCGACTACCCGCTTAAAGCACACAGTACCACTTTACGTTGGATCCTATTACATTTTCTGGAATAGACGTCCTGGTACAAGAAAAATGGTACCATCCGTCGCATCTGGAGCAAGGATGTAACATTTTCCTTTTATTGGGTGGCGAACAACTATTTCGTAGGCATAGTACGGACGTTTACCCTTCTCTGAAGTAATTATGCTACCGGTAGCATCGATATATACTATATCAGTTTGACTGCGATCGTGGAAAATTCTCATCGTTTCGTCAGACCACAACATTATCGCTGGAGGTGTGGAAGAAATCACCTAAAGGGTTTGACTGTGATCTTTGTCAATACTTTGTGCATTTTTTAAGTTTCGAGCGCAATTGTATCATTCTCCGACGCGACTTCTATCTTTCTCGCCTGAAATCGAACCTTCTTCAGTACACTTTTTGATGGAGCACCGTCACGATTTCCAGACTCAAAGACATCTGCTGGTAATTGCCGTAAATTATTAAGATAACCTGCCCTAGTATTTACATTGGCAAGTTCCTTGCGCATTTCCTGTCGACGTTGTCCCTTCAAATGTGAGGACCGGACCTCAAGTTTACCGTGTTGTAGCAACCCAGTGTAAGTCACGTGAAACTCTTTTTTCATTTCGCTGTACAAATTAATTTCTATCTTTATGTCACATGTTTTAAACTTGCAAACACCTTTACAATTAAACACTTGACTACTCGTACGCTTTTCGTTCCAATGGTGGGACATAAAACTGAAAACACAAAAAGGATTACTATTTTTTAAACTTCGTCGAAAATGTCACCCCAATTTTTCGTTTTCACACGTCCACCAGACACGTATGCTCTCACCTCATTCCAATCATTTTCATCCAACGTAAATACAGAAGACCTTACCAATGGTGGGTATGGGCGCCATAAATCACATTCTTCCATCTCGTCGTCGATACCACTTACCTCACTTGAACTCACGTGTTCGGGGCTCTGTGACGCTGATGAATTTGAACTCGAAATAAGATTACTACTATTACTTGTATTTGTTGTTTTGTTCTTATCCCGATCATTTGAGAAATCCATCGAATATGCCGAAACTGTGGAAGAGTGTAAATTAATTTCATCTTTATACTTTTAATATAAATATTTAAGACTTTTAATGTCATTCTTTCTCTCAATTTTGGAGAGGTTTCGTTTGCACAACTTGTCTGACAGAAGTTCCCAACTATGAATGGACGAACTATCAAAATGCTCCATCGAATGAATTGCCTGTAAAACCGATTCCGAATCACTTTAGCTCGACCGCCCCCATTCAAGGTCGCTTTCTGATTGTTTGGCCTCGATCCAAACTCGCTTGCGCTCGCTGCACCCACGTTCGCCCTCGCTCCTTCCCCGTTCACCTTGGCTGAACCCACGTTCGCCCTCGCTCCTTCCCCGTTCACCTTGGCTGAACCCACGTTCGCCCTCGCTCCTTCCCCGTTCACCTTGGCTGAACCCACGTTCGCCCTCGCTCCTTCCCCGTTCCGCCTTGGCTGAACCCACGTTCGCCCTAGCTCCTTCCCCATTCGTCTTGGCTGAACCCACGTTCGCCCTAGCTCCTTCCCCGTTCGTCTTGGCTGAACCCACGTTCGCCCTAGCTCCTTCCCCGTTCGCCTTGGCTGAACCCACGTTCGCCCTAGCTCCTTCCCCCATTCGTCTTGGCTGAACCCACGTTCGCCCTAGCCCTAGCACGTTCGCCTTGGCTGAACCCACGTTCGCCCTAGCTCCTTCCCCGTTCGCCTTGGCTGAACCCACGTTCACCCTTGCTGAACCCACGTTCGCCCTAGCTCCTTCCCCGTTCGCCTTGGCTGAACCCACGTTCGCCCTAGCTCCTTCCCCATTCGTCTTGGCTGAACCCACGTTCGCCCTAGCTCCTTCCCCGTTCGTCTTGGCTGAACCCACGTTCGCCCTAGCTCCTTCCCCGTTCGCCTTGGGCTGAACCCACGTTCGCCCTAGCTCCTTCCCCGTTCGTCTTGGCTGAACCCACGTTCGCCCTAGCTCCTTCCCCGTTCGCCTTGGCTGAACCCACGTTCGCCCTAGCTCCTTCCCCATTCGTCTTGGCTGAACCCACGTTCGCCCTAGCCCTAGCACGTTATTTAATTTCGTGCTGGAGTTCTGCAGCTCCATATCCCCATGTGTGAATTTCCCACCTGGAATGGAAATGGGGCAGAAGTTATATTTCAGGTTTTCTAATGGACGAACTACACAGGGAGACACTAGATCTCGAGCATTGCTGTCCGCCAGGTAGAGGATCTTATTCTCCCACTTCGACTCGGGAATAATTCGAGCTGTTTGTTTACCAGATATCCCCTTGGGATATCTAATGACGGGCATCCTCGAACCTCGGCGAAATGAATTTCGACCTCGATGATTCTAAAATATATAAAAACGGTTTACACAATTTACATTAACAATAACAAAGGGTTAAAAATATGTATTGTTAAAAAATAAATCAAACATAATATTACCTTGGTTGTCCACATTTTTTCTCTTATAGATTCTCTTACAAAGATTTCGTACAAACGATTTCTAAATAGCTCAAGGATTTAACTGGCAGAGTAACAGTGTTCTAATGAACTGGAACAATGTCATGAAAACTACAGAATATATACAACTTTCGATAATGAGGTTTGATAACGTGATTAAAGCGTCACCGACGCCGATTAAAAACATGCCGCACCATCAACCGGGGCCGATAACTTCTTCTTTCGCACCATATAGATATCGCTGGAGCCAAACAAGTCAATTGCAAGTAAACAACAACATGTTTGTGCAAACAAATTTACAACAACAAAATACAAGCACAAAAAGCATAAGTTGGCAAAAAGCCATCCATTTAAATAAAAAAAATCCTAACATCTCTCATCAAATCAGCTTCTGAATAACGGGTTATGAATATTCAGACGCTTCGTCCATATAGCTTCCCGCGGTTATCGTATATAAATTATACATTAAATTGAAGGTATTTATAAGGGCTACAACATATCCAAAGGAATAATTGTCGAAAACTCTATAAATATCCATCTAGATAAGAAAACTGCAGCATCTTCCGCTACATCCTCTTGATGAAGAGTTATGAATATTCAGACACTTCGTGCATATAGTTTCTTGCAGTTATTCTATATAAACTATACATTAAATTAAAGGTATTTATAAGGGCTACAACATATCCAAAGGAATAATTGGCGAAAACTTTATAAATGTTCATCTGGATATGAAAACCGCAGCATCTTCCAATACATCTCTTGATGACGAGTTATGAATGTTCAGACGCTTCGTGCATATACTTTCCCGCGGTTATCGTATATAATCTATACATCAATTTGAAGGTATTGGCAAGGGCTACAACATATCCAAAGGAATAATTGGCGAAAACTCTATAAATATCCATCTAGATAAGAAAACTGCAGCATCTTCCGCTACATCCCTTGATGAAGAGTTATGAATATCCAGACACTTCGTGCATATAGTTTCTTGCGGTTATTCTATATAAACTATACATTAAATTAAAGGTATTTATAAGGGCTACAACATATACAAAGGATTTTTTGGCAAAAACTCCATAAATGTTCATCTGGATATGAAAACCGCAGCATCCCTAAATAACGAGTTATGAATATTCAGACGCTTCGTGCATATAGCCCCCCGCGGATATTGTATATAATTTATATATCAATTTGAAGGTATTGGCAAGGGCTACAACATATCCAAAGGAATAACTGGCGAAAACTCTATAAATGCGTGAATATTAATAATATTCATATTCGATATTAATATTTTACATTTTTTTTCAAATCAAAAATTATCATTCGAAAGAGCACGGTTCAATTAACAAATTCTGTAAGTTTTAGGTCCGTAGCCCCTTGTTAAGGGGTTTAACTTTTCACTTCCGTCTTCCGTTTTTTTCCGCGTTTTATATTTCTAGGTAAAAGAACTTTGGTAGTTAATGCTGTGTTTCGTTGATTACTTAATTGCCTGCTTTTGTGTATATTTGGTTGTACCTTTTCGCTTTAAGTTGGTTACGAGTTGTGGAGTTGACGGTTGTTTGAATAAATTGTGCTGAAACGCTACACTTCATTAGGATTAATATTAAGGCTGGGGTAAGAATTAGCATAAGTTTTATGTTTGAGTTTGGTCGGACAGGGTTAAAATTAGTTTCATAGTCATAGTGAGCATTATTTTTTTTAGACAAATCTCAACCCCAGTACCAACCCTAATGCCCTAATCTTTAAAATTGTTTGAGTTTTTCCTACAAAGCATAAGGGCAGCCTTGTCGCTTATCTGTGTGCAGTTGTGTCTTCATAAACAAAACGTACATAACTCTTGTTCTTTTTCTCTTTTTGAGTGCAAAAATCATGTTTTTTGTGCAAAAGTAAAGGGAGGGAATGAGGAAAAGAGGTAAACTTAAAAAAGGAATAGTCATTGTAACTTTGCCCCTATACATTAATTTTACCCCCAGAACTAACCATACAACATACCTGCTTTAACACTAACCTTAACTCTCTTTTCTTTATTTTGGTGGGCATTTCCCTAATTTCAGGTTAACCCACTTTTAAATAAGCAACCTGCTAAATAGCAACTAACATACATAATGGAGCTATCGTCGCTGAAGTTCTACAATGTTATCGTCCTCGGTTTTGCCTTCATGCTGATGTTTACTGGATTCCAGACCTGTGGGATGGTGGAGGTGAGATGGATGATCATAAGTATTTGCATTTGTTTTTATTACACTGGTATAGCTACGGTAACTTGACTGTGGGCACTATGTGATTGGACGATTACCTGTGTGTTAAAGCACATTGCATTTTTCCATTTACAGTAAAAAACATGAATATCCTATTCTTCTGTGATGGCTATATACCAATTTTTTTTATTTATTGGTGGTTATTTTGTGTTGCAATGAAAAAATAATGATAGAAGAGCTATGTATAATTTAGCTGTGTGGATATTATAACTATCTGGTGGCATCTGAACTTTATTCGTAAAATTCCCTGTGACCCAGATTTCACAGATAAACACTGTAATTTTTGGGAATTTATCTGTAAGGATGAAACTTAGTGCTGTTTAGCAGTTAATGATTTTCCGATCAAAATCAAGAAATGGTTACCAATACTTGTAGTGTGTAAACCAAACGCAATTAAAGGTTTATAAAATTTTGTAGCTCTTAACAACGCCTGTAGATAATTTTTTTTATAAATTTGGATAACTTCCAGTTTAAGAAATAACATCCAGTTTAATTGAGATATTCCATGGTATTGCATTCAGGGGTGCAAATTGGCTAGCTCATAAATATGTGCCTGTTAATGATTAATGTGGAATAAATGTCATATGACCGCATTGTTTACTACTGCATGTGTTTGCATTAGGCCTCGAATTGTTTTTATGTTAAGTACATGATTGAAAATTAGTAGAATTAATAGTAAAACTTTAATCTAAAATTTTAGTAATTAAAAAAATATTTTTGATTGTAAACATATATGAATTGTAAACATATTATTCAAGTAATGGTATGGGTGTAAATAGTAGCCCTTAAACACCAGAATGTTATTTCGCCTAATATTTAATTTTTGTTCAGAATAGATAAGTTACTTCATTATAATAATATCTTTTTGCTTCTTTAAAATATGGCAAAAGCGATGATGTTTACATTGCTTTATACTAAACAAAAGAAAATAAGAAAATGCCTACCTTGCTACACCAGTTCTTGTAACATCTGGGGCTTTCGGCCATTGGTATTTTAGACCATTTACCATGAAATTCTGTTAAACACAGATGTACTGCGCTACAGACCACAAAGAGTTAAGACACTGAGCTCTGGTTTATTTAACATGATTTAAATCTGCCTCACATTTTCAATCCACCTCACATTTTCAGCTGATAGTCACAGAAGCTCAGCTGGCAGAGCACTGGGCCCTTGGTTTAAATCCCGTGCAATGCATGTTTTTTGCTACCGGCACACTATACATGCCACCTGACCGTGTGAAAATGTTCACACCTGTTCATGATTACTATATATGATTTATGATAATATATAAAAATACCCTCATATTAAGTATCTAACTTTCATCACAGCAAACCGTACTTAAAAGCTACCGAAATGATTCAATTGTGAATGGGACGGTAACATATAATGGGGATGGTTACACAAGGTTAGTTCTTTATTTCCATATTTCATAGCAACAATAAATTTGGTGGTTGCAGACATTTGGTCTACCCACCAACGAGGATATAAATGAATCATCCACACACTGTAATAGTAATAGCTTCCTTAACTCGACTGAGAAGGTAAGGTGTATTATTGTACACCTGAGCAAACTACTTTATATTGCTCCAACCCATTGGTACTTTATTTCAAAGTTATGTCTTATTATCCACGCCATGTACCTGTGAGCATGAGGTGTCTTACGATACCAGTAGAATCAACCTAGCTTTCCACCTAAAAAATATAAATGAAGCAACAATCCATATTGTAATAGCTTTAGCAACTTCACTGTGGGCACAAGACAAGAGTGTCTCATAGTAATACAACACAGCTTTATCTACCATCCAATGTAACAAGTTTAATATTTGTATTAAAAGTTTGTTTTAAGCCCCAATATTTTTTCCAGCTTGGCCATCATCTATGTTGTGTTCGCATTTGCTAATTGGTTGGCCCCTTCGGTGGTTAGTGTGCTTGGAAACAAGTTTTCTATGGTTGCTGGTGGTATAACCTACACGTGAGTATTGTTTTTATATCATTTATTGTAATTGGATATTTCTATCATTAATATAGGATATGATAGGATATTCATGTTTTATCCCCGTGAATGGGAAAAACAAGGGGGTTAACACACGGGCAATCAGATCACCTCGCGCCCATCGTCGGGTTACCGGAGCTATTGCAGTGTGTTATATATGATAGAGACGTTCCTTCAATTTCGTAGAACCCATTAATCCACTAGGTTCAGGCAATGTCCGTAAAGTGTCTTGCGCAAGGACAAAACTGACTTGCTAGCGACCAGTTAGAGTTTAGACCAACCGACCGGACATATATTGAGGGTGCGAGGTAATCTGACGATTACTTGTGCGGAAACGCTCCCTGCAGTATTTGCCTATGTAATAATCTCACTTGGGTTTCACAATAAAGGGGTTAAGCATGAATATCCTCTCCTATCGTTCAAAAAAATTAGTTAAAATATTTTTGGTCTTTACAACATTTTACCTGGCTTTTATTAAAAATACATTTTAAAAATGGATTATTAAAACACAATTTAAAAGATTTTTTTTCTGTAAGTATCTCTGTAGTGCTGCTAATGTGCTACTGTGTTTGTCCATTACAAGATGTAACATTTTAATGCTATTTGTATTTATTAATTTCATGCAAACTACATCACGTTAATGTATTTATTAACCAAACATTTAATTGTATGACTATCATTTTGGATAACCTACACATAGTTATCGGTCATACAACCTAGGCACTATGCATGATGTGTAGACCTGTGCACCTATGTCGGATTATTCACATACTGTTTTAGCTCCAGCAACTTGATTGTGGTTATAAGGTATATTACTGTGCACCTGAGCAAGCCATTTTACATTACTCCAACTCAGTGGTATCTAATGAGTCGTCCAAATTAAAAGTCATCTTTGATTATCCACACACTGTAATAGCTCCAGCAACTTGATTGTAGTCATGAGGTGTATTGCTGTGCACCTAAGCAAATCATTTTATATTGTTTTAACTCAAAGTAATTGTCATTCGTACAGCTACTAATTCATGGGTATGATGACATTTATTTGTTAACTCAATAAAGTAATTAAAATTGGTACAGTTACTAAACCGCGGAAATGACATTTATTATGGTGCAACTATACAATTCACCTTATACTGTTCAGGCCAGTAAATTAATACCTACAAATATACAGTGCACCCACACAAGCCACTCTGCATTGCACCAAAAGTATTTAGTTTAGTTTGCATAAACAAACATCATTTAATCATGAAATCGTTGTAACAGTAATTAAGATAATATAAACAATTTTATACATATTATTCAGTGGGAAAGAAGCTACAATAAAAAAATGATGCCATTTTTTAAATTATTTTCCCAACAGATTGTATCTCTCGAGTTTTATAAAACCTATCACGGCAACACTGTATATTGGATCAGTGCTTATTGGGTTTGGTGCAGCAGGTTAGTTGATTGTTGTGGTTTTCAAAGTTCTTTATTGTAAATTTTAATTTGTTTATTAAATGATATCCTTTTTTAAATGACGCGTTTTAACGACTGTTCGTTTTGCCGTCTTTTCCTCTTCTTGTGTCATAATTTGATTTGTTTACAATTTGTTGTAATACTGAGACAAAAAATGAATAAACTAATCTAATTTAACAGTGTTTATCCATTCGCAATTGCTGAATAGCACAAAATAGGTCGTAAAAAATGCTGTCAAGGCAAATTTGAAAGTTCATATACTTGGTTGTTAATTAGATCATGTTTGCTATTTTCATGACCCTAAAATTAGAGTTATTGTGTCTGGCAGGTTAAAAACAATGTTACACAGCAGTCAGCAATAACATGGTTTTAATTTATTTTTAAAATGTTATCCATAAAATGTTAATTAGTCTCCACTTTTACATTAGTGAAATTAAGTTAACTAGCCATCATATTTCTTACCGGTTTATATCATTTCTGCCCAGGGTTCATTCCTGACATTCAAAATTTTGCCCTAATTTACCCCCTGAAAACCCCCATAAGTCAACCTCACAACCCCCTAAATGAACCCCCTATCCACAGTTCTATGGACAGCCCAGGGGTCGTTTCTGACATTCAAAATTTTGCTCTAATCCACCCCCTAAAAGCCCCCATTAGTCAACCTTACAACCCTCTATTCACAGTGCTATGGACAGCCCAAGGTTCATTTCTTACATTGAACTCAAGCGAGGAAACAATGGGACGGAACAGTGGAATCTTCTGGGCGATGTTGCAGTGTAGTTTGCTGATCGGGAATATTTATGTCTTCTTCGCTTGGCAGGGTGTCGACACCATTCATGGTGAGTTTGATTTATCATGTTTACTTACTCCAGCCACTAGACTGTGGGTATGAGATGTATTACTGTGCACCTGAGCAAAACACTTTAAATTGCTCCAACCCATTGGTATTAAATTATTAGTTCAAATTGAAAGTCATATCCAAGTATCCACACACTGTGGTGTTGACACCATTCATGGTGAGTTTGATTTATCATGTTTATTTACTTCAGCCACTAGACTGTGGGTATAAGGTGTATTACTATGCACCTAAGTAATACACTTTACAATGCTCCAACCCAGTTGTATCTAATGATAAGTTCAAATTGAAAGTCATGTCTGATTATCCACACATTGTAATAGCACCAGCAACTTGACTGTGGGCATGGGGTGTATTACTATGCACCTAAGTAATCTATTTTACATTGCTCCAACCGGTTGGTAGCTAATGAGTCGTTCAAATTGAAAGTCATGTCTGATTATCCACACACTGTAATAGCTCCAGCAACTCGACTGTGGGCACAAAAATCATGTGGGAATGATTGCTGTGCACCTGGGTAGTTCAATTTCACATGTTGGTGTGTAATGAATTGAAAAAAGTGGTTGTTGCAAAATTATTCACACACTGTAATACCTTAATCTACAAGACTGTTTGTTTGGAGTGTATTACTGTGCACATTAGCTACCCTCTTTACATATGCTTCATCTTAGAAGTTAAACACAGACAAACAACAAACCCAATTTTACTTTTTGCCCTTCCCTGAAGCAATGTGCAATGTGCACTATTAAAATCCCTGTTATATTTAAAAAACCCACTCATAGACAAACAACAGATTCCACTTTACTTGTTGCTCTTCCCTGAAGCACTGTATAGTGTGTACTATTTAAAATCCTTGTCATATTTAAAAATCCTTTAAAAAATATTTAAAAAAAAGCCCAACCTGAAGTTACTTTAAATTAAAGAGGTTTTTAAAACCCATTCACAGACAAACAACAGATCCCATTTTACTCTTTGCCCTTTCCCGAAGCAATATGCCCTGCATGCTATTTAAAATTCCTGTCATTTTTAAAATCCCACTCACAGATAAACAACGGATTCCACTTTACATCGGTCTCACATCGGTGTGCGCGCTCGGCACCGCGTTGCTCCTCATACTCCGCTCCCATCCCATCCGGAAGTTGGAGGTTGGCGATCCAGAGGAAGATCAACCATCAGAGGAGGAGGAGGAGACAAACGACGAAGCAGCGATGCTCAACGATTCCCTGGATGTCACTCATAGGTTGGTGGGCATTAGATTTATGTTTTTTGTATTTAAATTTGTACTTAGGTTGGTGAACATTAGTTCTATATTTGTGTTTTGTATTTAAATTTGTACTTAGGTTGGTTTAGTTTGTGTATAGGTTGGCCAACATTGGATAGATATTTGTGTATTTTGTACTTATGTTGGTGGACATTAGATAGTTATTTGTGTATTTTGTACTTAGGTTGGTGGACATTCGATAGATATTTGTGTGTTTTATATATAGGTTGGTGGAGGGCATTAGAGCTTTGTAAAGTTAGATGAACATTATCATCCAGTTCAAAAGGGCATTTCCAAGGTCCAATATTTTTTTAAAGCCAAATGGTATGACTTAATTGGTTCTACATTAGTTATGCCTCGTGCAAAAGAGTAATGTTGTTGACAAGGTGCGGACTAAACAGCTGATCGAATGTCACTCGTAGGTTGGTGGAAATTAGATAGATATTTGTGTAATTTGTACTTAGGGTGATGGGAGGCATTAGAGATTTGATAAACATTGGATAGAAAGTGTTACCAGTTGTTGGTCAAAATGTTCATGTATCTTTATAAACTATATGGTGGTATTTTCCACTTAAAGTTTGGTTAGGTATCTGTGTATTGTGTATATTGGTTAGTGGACAATAGAGATTTGTGCAGTGTTGGATTAACAGCTTAGCAAAATACCAGTACGATATCTTTTCTGTTGGTGCGATTTTTTTTCTAATTATATTTGTGTGGGTTAGGGGTTTTAGGGCTTAATTTTCACACAAGCAAAAAGTTCTGAAAAAGAGTAAAGCAGCTTAACGGCTTATAAAGTATCTTACACAGCTCTTATTATTTATTTTATAGGCGTTTTTTTATAAACACACAAAAAGATGTTTTTTATTTTTGTAATGTGACCAAAGTTCTGAGCTCATTTTTGCAAATTATTTTTACAGACAAATTTAACAAAATAAATTTTTAGACAAAAGAAATCTGCGTTAAGTGAAGCATGGGATGCACTTGGTAAGTTCTGTTTCCATTTTTGTTTGATCTGTGTTGACATTTACATTGGGATTTTGGATTTTAAGCCTTTAGCAAAACATTGTACCAATAACTTCCTGCGAGCATGAGGTGACTTTTAAGCTTAATCCAACCCTTATGTAGGTTAGGATAGGATAATCATGTTTATCCTGGTGAATGGGAAAACCAAGGAGGTTAACACACGGGCAATCATCAGATCACCTCGCGCCCATCGTCGGGTTACCGGAGCTATTGCAGTGTGTTGAGTATGATTCAAACATTTTTTCAGTTTGGTAGAACCCATTAATCCTCTGGGTTCAGGCAATGTCCGTTAAGTGCCTTGCCCAAGCACACAACCTAGCTAGCGACCAGTTTAGAACCTGCAATCTTTCAGCTGAAATGCGTCGCACTAATCCACCAGACTAACCGGTCGGACAAACCCAAAGTGGTGGCATGGGACTTGAGTGAGCATAAGGTAAACTTTAAGTTTAATCCAACCCTGACAGGTTTCGAAACTGCAACATTTTGGTTGAAATGCGTCGCACTAATCCACCAGACTAACTGGTCGGACAAACCCAAAATGGTGGCATGGGACTTGAGCGAGCATAAGGTAAACTTTAAGTTTAATCCAACCCTGACAAGTTTCGAAACTGCTACATTTCGGTTAAAATGCGTCGCAGTAAACCACCAGACTAACTGGTCGGACAACCCAAAGTGGTGGCATGGGACTTGAGTGAGCATAAGGTAAACTTTAAGTTTAATCCAACCCTGACAGGTTTTGAAACTGCAACATTACGGTTAAAATGCGTCGCACCAATCCACCAGACTAACCGGTCGGACAACCCAAAGTGGGGGCATGAGACTAAAGCGAGCATAAGGTGAATTTTAAGTTTAATCGAACTCTTACATCCACAGTCGAGTCGTGGAAGCTGTTTCTCACCCGCGACATGATGATTCTTAGTATCACGTTCTTCTACACCGGGTTGGAACTCACCTTCTTCAGTGGGGTCTACTCCACATGCGTTGGCGCCACCGAGAGGTTCGGAGAGGATTCAGACAAACTGGTCGGACTGACTGGGATAATGATCGGCGTTGGTGAAATACTGGGTATGTGTTTGTACACTTGGGGTACATTTTAGTGGGTGGTGTGAAATATTTTTTTAAATCGACTTACCTATATATAGGCAGGACTGCCTTTCTCAGTGTACACCATCCTATTTATAAGATTTTTCTCAGTGTAGGTGATTATAATGATCGATGTTGGTAAAATACTGGGTAAGTGTCTGTACACTTGGGGTACATTTTAGTGGGTGGTGTAAAATATTTTTGAAATCTGCTTACTTATATATAGGACTGCCACAACATCCTATTTATAAGATTTTTCTCGATGTAGGTGATCATAATGATCGGTGTTGGTAAAATACTGGGTAAGTGTTTGTACATTCGGGGTACATTTGTAGGGTGAAACTCATTTTGAAAATCCGCTAATATATATAGGCTGTCTTTACTATTCTCTTTACTAAAATTTTATAAGAAAATTACAGTTTTATCCCAGTAATTAGGGAAATTTTAAAAAGCTGTTATCGCATTAGTGTTGGTGAAATACTGGGTAGGTGTCTCTGTATTGTACATTTGTGGTACATTTTAGTGGGTGGTGTGAACTATTTTTTGAAATCTGCTTAACTATATGTAGGCAGGACTGCCACATTGTTCTATTCATAAAATTTATACTTTGGGGATATTCCTTTTTTATCCTAGTGATTGGGAAACTGCAAGGGCATTATCACACAGGCAATTATAAAAACATTGATGTTTTGTCGTAGTGGACGATAAAAGTTTTCACTTGGGTAATGGGAGATGACGTAACTGGTAATCAGAGTTACCTCTTGTTAATCCTTTAAGGCAGTGGTTCTTAAACTTCTTGGCGGTACCGAACCCCGCAAGTTTTATGCGGGCATTCACCGAACCCTTCGTTGAAATTCAAAATATATCTGTTAAAAAACTTGAGCCTAAAGTGAACTTATCCTAATCTCCGCTGAACCCCTGATACTGACTCATCGAACCCCTGGGGTTCGATCGAACCCAGTTTAAAAACCACTGCTTTAAGGTGTATGCTAATGTTATACTATCATCTCCCGCATTTGTGTAATCATTTTCCTTGCATTTGGGGTTTAAGCCTTATTAACCCCCCATTTTTGTAATCATCCTTCCTCAAGCGTTTGTGTAACCATTTTATGTGCCTTTGGGCGATTAACCACTATTCCTTTCATCTTTTCCCCCTTGTTATACTATGCATTTGGCGTTGTTATACTGCCATCCCCCAATTTGTGTTATCACTTTTTATGTATTTGGGGTTTAAGCACTACAGGCCACTATCAGTTTCCCGCATTTGTGTTATCACCCCCCTATGTATTTGTGCCAGCATTTTGATCATGACCCACATGATCAATGATCCTTATCACTCCCACCTCCTCAGGAGGAGCTTTATTCGGCATCTTCGGGAAGAAAACCATCCGCTACGGTCGTGATCCCATTGTTCTCATGGGAGGAGCCATCCACATGGTTACCTTCCTTCTCATCTTCCTTAATATTCCCGACTTGGCTCCTCTGAACAAGACACCGGACTCAGCGTATATCACACCCAAGTAAGTGGTTTGGAGAGTTTATGGTGTCAGGTGTGCAATACGGTGTATTTATGTTAGGAGTACCAAGGACCAAGGTGCAATTTGATTTGGAGTAACATGTGTCCAACAACTTTGGCACCTTATGAATCTACTCACATCTACTCATCACTATTGTAAATAAAGCAGAATAGTAGTTTACATTAGGGGTGTCAAGTCAATCTGCATCTTGGAAGTTTACAATTTTAAATATGTCTTCAATGGTCACAAATATTTCCAAATTGCATCTCTGACAGCCCTAATGTACAGTACTATTCCACTGTATATACAAGAGCAGGGGGCCCACAGTAGCACAGGGACCAAGAATGTTATCTTAAAAGGCTTGTTACTCCAGCGCCCGGAAGTTGTAATGGGTCTAGGAGTCAGGTATACCGGTCATTCTGCTTTATATATTTTCAACAAATGATTTAAAACAAAATCAAAACAATATTTACTGCCCCCACGAATTAACCAAATATGGCATGGTTTCTAGCATTGGGTTAGGTTTAACTTGTGAAACAAGTTTCATTATTTTTTAATCGAACCAGGTTTAACCCAGTACATCGAGGTATGTTTGTTTGGTTTATTTTTGTTTCATAAAAAAAAGTTGGACAATTTTTATAAACACGTTATATTATAATATTGATAAAAAACGTGATCGCAATATTTAGTTGTCACTTAACTCTGTAAACCATGTGTGCATAGGCAGTTTGTATAATATATCAATAGCAAACATATTTTTCTGTTTCTTGCGAAACTTATTGCTTTGTTTATCGGTCACTAGCGGTAAATATGAAATGGATTGAAGTTAGAATTATACAACAAAATGGAAACTTTTAAGTTTTTTCACTGTTGTTGCAAAAGTTGTTACAGTAAAAAGACAAAAGAAAATACAGAAGAAAAAGTAATAATACATCCAACTAAAAATAACATCGCAAAATTTCGCCAAACAAAGATAAAGGCAGTTTTCCTATCCCTAATTATTCACCTCCCACACACAATAATTAATAAATTGAAATCATGAGGTATCTTATAATGTATTAAATCTTCAATGTGGTGAGAAATTATAAAATTTTAATGCTGATTCTCTCATTTTCTTGTTATCTCTCATTTGATCGTCATTGTTCTGTGTTCTTGAATATTTGCGATTCCGAGGCATTTTTGAGGTTTATGTTGTCTTATTTCTTCATGTTGCTATACTTGGGATAGATTGGACTCGGTTGCTGAAGCATTTCCAGCGCTGTGTGATCCAGCCTTGTTTTTGTATTTCTGTGCAAATGTAAGAATAACGTTATATACATCAATTAGCTGTCTATAAAGTGAAGGGTTGCTGGTTTGAATCTCACCCTAGCTAGTAAACTCTACATGTTGTTTCCTATGCAATTAAAAGGCATGTACAGACAGCACCATACAGCATACCATTACATCCTGAATTAGCTTATTTATGGCAGATATCTGGACAGTTATTGGTGTTTTACCTCAGTCATTTACCTTCATTGTGAACGAAAATAATAATCGTACATTGTAAAGCTTATTACACAGTTTTGTTACTTTTTTTTATCTTATTTCTGTTTACCAGAATAATAGGATAATATAGGGTTTTTATATTTATTCCTTGGAATGAGAAAATGCAGCACTAGGTTGGTATTAACACTAATAATCATATTCCCTTTTATCCAGCCGGTTACCCACGACAAGTTATCAAAGCTATTACGCTATGTTGGGTATAATTAAGAGATTGCTTTAATATTTTCAACCAATTTTCACTTAGTTGAAGCAAAGTCCATTAAGTGTGTTGCTTAAGATAGTAAAAAAGTATAGTTTCGAAACAACACACAACATGCTATGTCGTCCTACAAGCTTAGCTAACCCGCCAATATCGCAAGCACACTAAGAATTCCACACAATAAATACTTGGGATAGCAACATGCTATGTCTCAGCTAAACGGCCAATATCGCCAGTACACTAAGTATTCCACACAGTATAATCCAAACCTCTGTCCTGTCTGTTGAAACAACTTGCAACATGCTATGTCGTCACACAAGCTATAATATCTCAGTTAAACGGCCAATATCGCTAAGAATTGGACACCGTAGAATCCGAACCTCGGTCCTTGTTGTTATGATTCCACTTTTCCTTGTCCTGCTGACCTCGGTGACTTTGTCGAAACGTCCAATCGACCTCCATATTGCGTCTCGCATAGTTGGTACGCGCCACGCGTACAATACCGGGTTGCATGCGCAGTTTATGAAGCTCAGGACCGTGAATACCTTGGTGGGGTGGGTGGGTGGTTATTTATTCATCCAACTAATACCAGGATGGGGTGCAGGGGTATATTGGGGTATTTAATTACCCAACTAAAACCTGGGTTACTAAATACCTAGGTGGGGTTCGTTGGAGGTTTATTTATTCTATTAAATGCCTGGGTGGGTAGTTATTTATCCACAAAACTAAGATTGGGGTTAGTTAACTATAGCTAACAACAGTTCCTTTGATTGATCGAAATTTTTTGGGCCGAAAATCAAAGGGTTAAGGGTACAAATATTTGATTTAAAAAAAAAATATTTGTGAAGTTTAAAAGTTTGGGGCAGTCTTTGAAAAATATTTATATATTTATGTGTAAAGACTGCCAGAGTTTTAAGCACTATATATATGTTTAATATAATTTTTTTTGTAATTATAGTGGATTTTTTTGGTGGAGGACAAATTTAAAATCTATCCCTGTATAATTTTGACCAACTTTCCCTTGCCTCATATTTACCTGCAATCCAACAATAAGTTGTGCGTTGTAACCCGTCCCGACGTAATCCAGTGTTAATATGATGGCCACCGGTAGAATGCACAC
Organism: Ciona savignyi; assembly: GCA_000149265.1. Taxonomy (NCBI): domain Eukaryota; kingdom Metazoa; phylum Chordata; class Ascidiacea; order Phlebobranchia; family Cionidae; genus Ciona; species Ciona savignyi. The sequence goes on from CH002967.1 coordinate 160,542, forward strand.
AGTGAATAGAAGCAGTATGGAGATCGTGATTCTAATCATGACCATTTCGTGTTTGCGAATTCCCTTGTTACTTTTCACTCGTTGTACCCTGCAAGGTTTGGGTTATTTCAATGTCAGATAATTAGGCTCAGGGTTTTCTTTTCTATGCAAGCCTTTGTTTATTCTTAGGTCAGTTGTTGTCAAAGAGTGAAATTTCATCAGTCAATCGAAAAAATGTAAAATTTGCCCAGTTACTGGAAAAAAGTGAAATTTGGTTAGTTGCAGACAAAAAATTTAATTTATTAATATTAGGTATTTAGCAAAGGAAAAGTTACCCAAGAAAAGTTGCCTATTGGCAGTTTATCCCCAAAAGGTATAATTTTAGCAGTTTACATTTGAAAAAGTGCCAATTTTTTCTTTTTTTTTCAGAGAAGTTACCCATAAACAGTTTAATTAAGAAGAAGATACCTTACCTTTAGAAGTCTACCAAAGAAACCAAAGTTAATAGAATAGCTTTATACTCAAGAAAACTTTTAATTTTTGCAGTTTTATTTTTAATAAGTTCGCCATTTTACCAATTTCCTAAAAAAATTAGCTATTAGCATTTACTCAAGAAAGATTACCTGCTATCACCTACCAAAAATATGCAAAAAAAATTACCAATAGGAAGTTTAACCAAGAAAACTTACAATCCTAGCAATTTATATTTAATAAACTAGAGAGTGTCAATCACGTGTTTAACCACCACTATTTGTAAAACACATGTCGTATGCCATATATTCATGCTACAGGGTCCCTAACCACAATTTGTATTTTATACACTGAGTAGGCACTTTGTTTCTGCAAGCATAAACGCATGGGTCCCATAGTTATCAGACCAAACTTCTTTTCCATGTGTAGTTGAGAAAAGAATAAACGTCTTAAATTTACGAACATTTCACCACAAATGTTTTAAATTAAAGCTTGTTTTCAAACGTGATGGTAAAATACAGCTAAATTTCCAAAATAGCCCGATTTCATGGTTTCAGGGAATTCTCCTGGGTATAGTAGATAAGTTTCTGTTTTACATATGTGGGTCATGTTATGTAACAATTCCTAAAGTTTTATTCTGATTTGTCTCCTTGTTGGATATGTCAGTCTCTCCTTGTTGGATATGTAGCGATATGGCATGTCACAATCATAATTCAAGAACATATTTTCGTTTTTAAGGGAATTACCCTAAGTAAATGTTTTCTTTCTTTTATTAAATTAACTCAGAGTGTTTAATGTTCTAACATTTCACCAAATCTGATCAAAATTAGAGCAGCCGTTCAAGCGTTATGCCCCAAACAGATAATTTATTACAAAAAAACGTTTTGGTTTAACGTCTCATGGGAATTCCCCTGGATTCATTACCCAAAATTATAGTTTCTGCATATCTAGACCATGTTATTTTACAAGTGTCAAATTTTTATTGCGATTTCATTACTCTTTCTGGTAGATGTCGGGGCGCCATGCCATGCATGTTGCTATCACATGATTTGAGGAGAAAAATCTTATTTTTTAGGGTATTTCATTACGTAATCTTTTTTTTTGTTTCAAGTGTTAAATCACTTCACTTGAAACAAAATGCACTTCCATTCCACTAAATCTGATTAAAATTGGAGAATCTGTTCAAGCGTTATCCCGTAAAAAGCTATTTTTTTAGAAAAAATCCCGTTTTGGTTTTTAAGGTTTCAGGAGAATTTCCCTAAGTTTATCACCCACAATTTTGATTTCTGCATATCTAGACCATGTGGTCTAACAATTGACGAAGTTTCATTGGGTTTCCATTATCCCTTCTGTTAGATACCGGAGCCACAATCCATGTCTGTCACAATCTTGATTTGGAAACATATCTTCATTTTTAGGGTATTTCCCTACGTAAATATTTTGTTTCTTCTAATTGGTAACGCAGTGGCCAACGGGCTACTATTTTACCAAATCTGATCAAAATTGGAGCAGCCGTTCATGCGCTATGCCCCAAAATAGCTAATTTTTTTGAAAAAAATACCGTTTTGGTTTTTCACCTCCCAGGGGAATTCCCCTAGATATATTACCCAAAATTTTGGTTTCTGCTCATCTAGACCATGTGGTCTAACAAATGACAAAGTTTCATTGGGATTCCATTATCCCTTTGTTAGATGTCGGAGCCACAATCCATGCCTGTCACAATCTTGATTTAGAAATATATCTTCATTTTTAGGGTATTTCCCTAGGTAAATATTTTGTTTCTTTTAATTGGAAACGCAGTGGCTAACACGCTACTATTTTACCAAATCTGATCAAAATTGGAGCAGCCGTTCATGCGCTATGCCCAAAAACGCTAAATTTTTTGAAAAAAATACCAGATTTGGTTTTTCACCTCCCAGGGGAATTCCCCTGGATATATTACCCAAAATTTTGGTTTTTGCTCATTTAGACCATGTGGTATAACAAATGACAAAGTTTCATTGGGATTCCATTATCCCTTTGTTAGATGTCGGAGCCCCAAGCCATGCCTGTCAAGGGTTTGCCGGAAAAAAAAAAGGAAAAAAAAAAAAAAAAAAAAAAAGAAAAAAAAAAAACGGACAAAAACAATATGTGTCCCATTTTTCCAAATGGGACCCATAACTACCCATTTTACCAGTTTACTAAAACAAGTTACTCAGTTAGCATTATTTCCTCTTAAAAACAAGAACAAATTTAGTCTTACTTGTTGTGTACTGCAGTAAATATCCACAGGTAGGTAACAAACAGTAGGATGATGGAAAAATAGATGAAGATAGCCAACATAATGGTGTAGCCCTTGGTGAATGGAAACAACACCATAGAGCAATACATCTTGCAATACTCAAGTCCTGTGGAATAATGTTGATTAGTTTAAAGTGGCCCTTTAATTGCAACGACAGTGCCCTTTTATTGTGGGTTGGTTGATTTTTAATGTTTTAATGTGGGTTGGTTGATTTTAATTATAATATTGGTTAACTTTTTTTGTTGGTTGATTTTTAATGTGGGTTGATTAGAGTAGCTCTGTAATTGCAAAGTTTATAGTGGCCCAAAGGTTATATGATTAGTTTAGAGTGGCCCTTTAATGTGGGTTGGTTGATTTTAAATATAATGTGGGTTGGTTGATTTTAATTATAATGTGGGTTGGTTGATTTTAATTATAATGTGGGTTGATTTTTTATGTGGGCTGATTTTTAATGTGGGTTTATTAGTTTCCGTCTTTAATAGCAATAGTTTTATTCTATTTGAATAAGGTCAAGGTGATTGGGCAATTTTTTTCATTTTTAAACACAACGAAATAGACAATTGTTTTTGTATAGTATGAACTCTATTTTGATTTATGTTGTCATAGATAGCAAAGACATTGTATTGTTACAGCAATGATTACCTAATTTGTATTAACTTTACAGGATAATGTATAAGAAAGTATCGGCAAAGATTGGAATTTTATAAAAAGTAATCATTTTTACTCATTTATCATAGAAATGAAAGACTAATTTTTAATCGTTTTTTGTGGAAATTGTTAACCACACCCGTGCATTTAAATAAGAACACAAAGATAAAAATTCTGATTTAAAACCAGGTTTTACCCATGCAGTGTGTACAGTTCCATCCTGCCAGAGGTGGTAACACTAATGTGACAATCGGTAGTAGCCACGATGCGCCAATCATAATAACAGCTGTTCGATCAGATGAGCTGATTGCTATGCCAGTGCGTACCATAGACAACCTGTGATAAAATACTTAGTAGCAGGATATCTGACTGGTTTATTTGTAGCTTGTTAGTCATCAGATAAAAGTTTGTCGGATTAAATCAACCGCTAGCTGGTCAGCTGTGTCTTTAGTCAAGGCATTTTTCTTGATGGTTTAACAGATTGATCAGAATTGTTTTTTATCATGTCATTGTGAATAGAAAGATATAAAGAGGAATAAATGATGTATTTTTTAATTTTGTATTCTAAAACTGTAAATCCGTTGTATATAGAAGCAAAACTCAGCACAGTAATATTTTAATTCTGGATATTTTATCCAAAGGGATATATTTAGTCTCTTTATTAAATATATCGGGATTTTTGAACCAATTAATGTCATTGGGAAATTTTTACTACAACGTACTACAACCAAAATGCCGTTTATTTCTACACAAAACCCCACCCACCTGTGCCATGCGAAATGACAAAGAGCGAATACCGATGAAGCCACAGAAGCCAACCATATCGAGCACATCACCATCAGGTAGGAGCTGTTTTTGTCGAAGTCAAGAAAATGATGGAAACAGGAGAACCAAAGAAGTTGAAACCCGCCTACCAAGTCCGCAACTGCATTTTATGTTTTATTAGCCGTGGTTAGCGTTTTTATCGGTATTGTAACAACCTTGTAACACTCTGATAAATTGACATTAAATGGTAAATTTATTTTATTCTTTATGCTGCTAAAAAGAGACTTCAACGAGTAGTGCAACAGATAAGCTAGCTAGTCCTACATTTTTCACAGCTTACAAAACTTAACTTTTAACAAACTCTCTTCATGAATGCAGTAAAACACTCACGAGACAAATTAGCGATGAAATAAGTGAAAGACTTTGCTTGTCGTGGCTTTCCTCGGATGATGGCAAGCAGCAGCAGAAGGTTTTCAACGATAATAACAAACGCGAGCACTCCTGCTATAACGGCGAGTACGACCATGTATTGGGCACTAGATGGTGGTGGTTCGGGTTCAGAAAACAGCTCCGGCCAACCTGGATAATATTAGTATGGATGTTGTGGCCTAATGGTTAACGCGACCGGTACATATACCAACTCTTATACAAAAACGGTCCGAGTAACTAGCCCATCATGGGTTCGAAACTTGGCTCGGTTAAGAAAAAAAAAAAAGGATAATATTACGTTCGCGTTGGCGAGTGGTTTACGCGACCGATACATATACCAACGCTTATACAAAAACGGTCCGAGTAACTAGCCCATCATGGGTTCGAAACTTGGCTCGGTTAAGAAAAAAAAAAAAAAAGGATAATATTACGTTCGTGTTGCCGAGTGGTTAACGCGACCGATACATATACCGTCTACTATGCAAAAACGGTCAAGTGACGAGCCCATCATAGGTTCGAACCTTGGCTCTGTAAAAAATTCCTGGATAATATTGGTTTGATTATTGTCCTGTGGTGGCCAATTTGTATTACTAGTGTGTGTCCAGGATTTTGCGACACTTTGTCTTTTATTGCTTGAACTGCATTTTTAGTGCGGCATAAAGCATCTTACTAAATTTACCTCAAGATACATATTAGATTACTAGCGACCGACCAGCTTACACCTGTTTTTCTTCCCACACACTTTCGGCTAAAAGGCAACTGAAGTCCGGTAAATATTTGAAACAAACCTGTTCCATTTTCTGGTTCTGGTTCAGGGTAACCCGGTTCTGGTTCAGGATATTCTGGTTCCGGTTCCCCCACTATCTTGGTAAATGAAGTTTCCGGTATTGGGTATTCCGGTTCTGGCTGGTTCAACTTGTTTAAACTGGTTGGTTCCGGTTCAGGCAGAGGAGTAATCTCTGGTTCAGGAATTAAACTCATGACTAATCACACCTATACCTTCTTTGGAAGAAAACTGAAAAGTGTTTTAAATTAACCCGGTATTTTGATTTGTTGCAACACCTTGTTACCAACAGTTCTGCGCCGAATATTGCACGACGCACGTTCTTTATGAAGTTTCGTTGCCCTTTTTCCCTTTCATTTGAGCAAAACTCAGTGACCGTTTTTTTCATCTCGAATTTATGGAATAAAAAGAAATAAAAGCTCCAAGATATATATTGCCCTATCGGGAGTCAAAATTTAATTACACTAAATTGTGATTAAGTGTCTAACTTTTTGTAAAACTAAGCACACGCTACATATTTTAAGCTTTGTACAAATAATTGTAATATGGTTTAAAATATGATTTTAAACTGCGCTACAGGTATTACTTAGTACAGGGGTCGGTAAACTTTTGAATGCAGTGTCAGTTTATGAATTATATCACTATAAAAGCAATCTCGCGTGCCAATTATTTTTACGTACGGTTTGCATAGTCAACTACCTAATTTGAGTATTAGTAAGCGGACAGGGAAAACAATCATATGATTGGATATATTTTTGACAGTTTGAGTTTGCACATGCTAATTTATAGATTTTGCGTGCGCGTCAAATCACGCCGCGTGCCATGAACAACTCTATCGCGAAACAAAGGGGTTACCGACCCCTTTGTTTAGTTTATTTTTAGCTCCTTCGTTACATTTAAGAAGAATGGCCTAATTAATTAAAGTCGAGGAGACAGGATAAAACGGCTAAACTACCGTTGTTAAAAGTCAGTGAATAGACACGGTGAAATATATATCTGGCCATTAAACCTTAGTTTACAATAACCAAATTAAAAAGAAATTGCAGCAAAAATTTTTAATTCAAAATTATAAAAACTTAATCTCTCCTAAATTTAGTATTTCCAGGCACCTTTTTAATTTCTCATTTTAACACAATGCGTTTATTTATATACGGAATACGAAGCTAATTAAACCCCCACAATATATACAAACATTTAACTATATCTCTCAACTGCTTTCATGCACATTTTAAGTTTGGTTACACTTGCAAATTCATTTGACTTAACGTAAGACACATCACAGAAACACCCTTTCTAAACTCGACTTACGAGCATACGATATGTTGACAACTGTTACCTGGTTTAGTAACCCCAACATTTCGTACCCCAGAGACAAAATAAACGCATTCTCGCATTTCGTGACGCAAACAAGATAATATTGTACTTAATACTAATATTTAAATCGGTGAAACGCATAGGAGTGATTTGACAGTATAGCTACCTTAGTCTACTCTAAACTCACTGTTTCTAAGAATTTTTCTATTTTTGACTTAGGGAGTTCTTATTTTGCTCTATTTTTAAAACTTTCGTGCGCACCGTACCGTCCTTGTTTTTGGACAGATTTTACAAAAATATTCTGTTTGGTGCCTATATTTAGCCCGGATAAAAAGTAAACTATCTACAATCTTTACAAATTACAGATTCTGTTACGGTATACAATACAAATGAATGACATAACGGGTTACTGTATACAAAACAATTAATTGAGAAACATCGTTTAAATAGCTCTGTTATATAGTGTACTACTATATAGTGCTAAATAACGTAAATTGTACATTTAGTCGGGACGTAAGTTGTACACCACGGTTAAATCACCACCAAGGTGAAATAAATTGACGCTAAAATTTGACGTCCATTTACTATTTTGTGCGTAATTTTGCACTGCGTTTAGCAAGAACGACAATTTATAAATTCTATACTGCGCAATGTGTATGCTTTATTAACTTGTATATTCTTTTATACAACGTAATAATAAGTACTGTCTTCTGAAATCCAAGTTTTTAAGTATATATAGATAAATATTCGTGAATTAAACCGTTTGACGTAGTTGACAAACTTCTACCGAAACTTTAGTGTTTTCAACTTTTATAAAATTTCTTTTTGAATGTTTCACTAAACTTTACCCAGCACCTTATCGGGATATATCCTTTGTAATTTAGATTTTCGGGAAATATTCTTTATAAAAGGTCATTCTACATGTTTTACGTTAAAAACAAAAAATAATCTAATTTCATCCCAGCACCTATCTCGCTGTTGCGTGTGGCTTTCTATTGGGATTCGCGGATGCCTGTTTCAACACCCAATGCTATTCTATTATCGGTACGTCGTACCCAGATAACAGCGCTCCTGCTTTTGCGTTATTCAAATTCGAACAGGTAAGTAAAACGCAATATAATTTTTACTGGTCCCATTTTCGAACCTTTGATCGTCGCTAAGTCTTTTTTTTAATTATTCTTATGAATCGGTCGCGCTAACCTTTCGCCCACACTACCATTCTAGTCAATGCATTTTATTTTAAGTTTCGAACCCACGATCGTCTTACTAATATCGTTTTATATAGAAACCGCCACACATGCGCTATAGTCTATATAAATCGGCTGCGCCAACCATTCGCACACACTACCATTCTAATCAATGCAATTTATTTTTTACCGGGCTAAGTTTTGAACCCATAATCATGTCGTAACTGTTTACGTTTTTATATAGAAATCTCTATATGAATCGGTCGCGCTAACCATTCTGCCTTACATGCCATTCTGCGATGAATTATTAACATAGTAGCGCATATTGTTGAGTATGAATCATCGTAATGCATAGATGCCCTTTTAGCAACACTGTTTAATCGGAACGTCTCTTCTTCGTATAATGATAATAATCTAAACTTGTAATAACATGCTAGCTACTATACTGTTCTACGAACATTGCATGGCTTGTGCTTAACTCGGTTGTGGTAAAAGACATATCACGATTTGTGCATTGCTATTTGCTTGCTGAAATGCTTATCATGGCGCCATATTGCTAATGGGGATTTCGGAAATCAACAGAATTAACGCCGTTACAGAATTGGAAACGACAAAATTAATTTGTCCATCTAAAAGGCTGTATAGGCTAATCGCCAACAGCGCTAGTATATTTCAGCGATTTGTTTTCTCGAAATTTTAACCTAATTTTTTAGGGTGAGTTAGTTTATTACCGAAATCTACAGCTGGTAGTATGACGTCATAATAGTACATCGCGCGCAAACTTTCTTCCAACTTGATTATTTCGCGCTATTCTTCGATAATTTAAAACAGCTTCCCTGTCTGCCCGAATACAGTATGTGCGGTGTACGCGCGATACAATTCATCGAAGTTATTGTTCTGTACCGGAGTAGCATTGTGACGTCATAGCTGCAATGATGACCCAGGAAATAGGCCATGACGTCATAGATAATAATATTACATCGCACCGGAAAGAAATGACCAATGTCCGTCTTGCAAGACAGTTTGCAGCAATTTGAAACGTAATAAATCAATAAACGCGTAAACACTTTAAGAATCATTACTTGTATTACTAGAATTAAATCTTATACTTCTAGAATTAGTAATACATCTGTCAATACTTGTTTTTCTTGCGATGCGCCTCCAAGAAGCGCCAGTTCGTATAATTATTTCCTTACCATATAAACCAGTGCTCCACAACCTTTTTTCACTAGAGGCACATTTTAACACTTACTAAATTTGACGCATTGCAGTCAAAATTGTACAATGTAAGGTCTTCTGACAAGCTATATACATTTGATATTATACTAGCAAAGTGTCTTATAGACGAAATATTCAAATTTGCAATAATTTCCTTTTTATTTGGTAAAAACTGTCTTTAAAAATGTTAATATTTTCCCGCGGCGCACCTAGCATTGTATTGCGGCACACTGGTTGCGTAGCGCTGATCCAAACAACAACGCTAAATACCTGACAGTTTTTAAAACAATGTCCGCTGATAATTTGTTTAAGTTACCTCGAAAAGCTATCAGTGGCAACGTCACAGCAACACGCTGTTGAGTTGAATTCAAAACGGTGAAAACTAAAAGGCGGGAAGGCGGGAAGGAGGGAAACTGTACTCTAAAATGAATATTAGGGTATTAGAGTTTGTTTTAAACATGGGGTTGGAGTTACAGTTGATTCTGCGTTGAGATTAGTGTTTAGGAAAGCGTTAAAATTAAAATGAATTTCCATAGTTTAAGTGTGCAGTTTCCCTCCTTCCTGCTTATCTTCTTTTTAGTATTGCCCAATCAAAACGAAACGTTTAGACTTTGCGATGTTTTTCGTCATAATCACAACGTCTTTATTACAAAATAATGAATGCGCGTTTACATCGAGCTACATCGTCTATGTTTGTCATTTTCTTTTACCAGTTATTATTACGTTAGTAGCGGTATTTTTATGATTTGTAACGTGATAATTCGTCATCGCTTAGTCTTAGCGTGTAAGGCACTTCTACCAACAGTTTCGATGCGAGGTTTAAATGCCGCTTAACTTAAACTCGCCGTCATGACCTATCGTACTGCCGTCCATTCTTGCGCTTTACCTTGTCCTTTTAAACAACTGAATTCGATGTTTTTGATTGCGCATTGTTTTCGTTTGTTTTTAACATATGTATGTGTCTATAACTCGACTGTGTGCGTGAGGTGTATCGGTATGTACCTGAGCAAGCCACTTACATTGTTCCAATCTAGTGGTATTTAATGAGTCGTCCAAATTGAAAGTCATGTCTGATTATCCACACACTGTAATAGCTCCAGCAACTCGACTGTGTGCATAATGTGTGTTACTGTGTACCTGAGCAAGCCACTTTACATTGCTCCAAACTAGTTTTATTTAATGAGTCGTCCAAATTGCAGTTTAGGCGAGGTCATCTGACGATAACCCGTTTCTTAACCTCCTTGGTTTTCCCATTCACGGGGATAAGCAGTAGTGTCCTATCCTATCCACATAAAATACAACAAACCAAACAAAAAGACTACGTGCATAAGGCGCATTAAATGCTCATTTTAAAGTCTGTATTTCCCTTGTACAGTCGTTGGCTGCCGCCATAGGATTCGCCTACAGTTCCCATCTTGTGCTAAAGTGGCAACTTCTTATATTGGTGATATTCGCTGTGGCTGGCGTGGTGGCGTTCTTTGTCGTGGAACGAAAGGTTCGAAGTCGAGCCGAACCTTCTGGAAGCTCTTACAGGAACATAGAGTAGAAAAAACTAAAAGGGGGGAAGGGGGAAGGAGGGAAACTGCACACTAAATTATTAATTAGGGCATTAAAGTTAGTTTTAACGTTTGGGTTAGGGTTTAATTCTTCGGTTGAGATTTATGTTAAAGGCAGGTTAAAATTAGTTACCATGGTTTTAGTGAGCAGTTTCCCTCTTTTCCTCCTTTTAGTGTTGTTCTCTTTGAGTAATCCAGCAAAGCTTAATTCTAGCAATTGCATTAAATCTTCATACCGAGTATTGAAACCTTTCTATTCTAGATATTTCCTGATAGGTCTCAATATTTTTAATAATTGCATTTGTCTTTACTTTTTATTTTGTATTACAAGTGCGTACAGGGATATACAGTAACTGGTAGTTATCTCAGCTTGATTTAAGTAATAAAATTGATCCGTTATATTGAAAAATATTAGAATCGACTTATGGTTATAAGCGATGTTTCATTGCGTGTCAACATTTTTAGGAACACGATTTTTCTCAATTGCAAGTATCTTATCGCCGCAATTCGATAAATTGTACAATGTACATAATACTTTAAATGTTAAGTGCAATATATAGTACATTTTCACATTTACTTCTTGTGTTTAAGAAAAAAGATTTTAAATCACCTGGATTTGCAAATTAGTTTACAATACACTGTATTGTTGTCTAAACTTCATAAAGTATAATTCATTAAGTATTATTCTTCTATTTAACCACCATCAACATGATTCAATATCTTTTGCATGATCTCCGTAAATGCATTTACTTACCCTCTATTCACTATACAGTTTGATTCCTTATTATATTACGTTGTTTTTTTTAATTGCAAATTCATATTTCGTCTGAATAAAAAATCTCATCATACGCAGGATTATAAGTTCATTTAGGTATTTCAAAGGATTAGTTCGGAGAATAACACGCTTTAATAGGTAGTCAAATCACGGTTTTCAGTTTGTAACTGTGTCTTAAAATAGCTGAACACGAATTGCCAAAAATAAGAATTTAGTTCAAAAATTCGTGTATTTATACCTGGTATATTACAGTTTGTACTAATAAGAGTTTAGACTAACGACCAATAACTGTGTTTTCCTTATTTTACCTCCAAGCCAATATTTGTTGGGTTGAGTGTGATGTTTTCTTTGTAAATATCCAAGTTTTATAGGGTACGAAACCTGACACCAATGTGTAAATATAGAACATACAGGGGTGACTAACTAGTCACACGTTAGTAAAGCCATTCGCCATTAGTTTATTTCGCGATAAAAACACACAAGCTACTATTAAAATTGGAAACGGGAAAAAAACGACAGTCGTTAAAACATGTCTATAATTAAATCAATTATTTAGTATATTAAGAGGTGGCCTGTTGACAAATATTCTTATCGTACTGGTGATTTGAACAAAAATACAAAGATTTCAACATTTCACAATTTCCACTTTTTTCCGTAGTTTTATTAACGGGGCTTAGTAAGCGTTTCATTCTTTTTTTCTTGCATGGCAAATTATAGTCGACAATATTATTAGTTTAATTTTCACCGCCAAGTTATATATTAAAGAACAATAAAACCAATGTAGCAAATTCGCGAACCGTCATTGTTTGTTGTAAGTTGTCCTATTTTTTTATGTTTGTTTTGATACCATACACTGTCAGATTTAGTGTTAAACAATAGACACAAATGATACCACGTCACATGTCGAAACCCTAAGTACTTAATTCAGTGTCTCTATATATATTTAACTGTATTTAATCATTTTGCATAACTCTCTCCCTCTTTCTATATGTGACATATGATATCTTTAAAATCCTGTATTCAGAATATTCATGATTAAGAAATGTTAGTATCGTTGGTTATCTACGTTTCTACAGTTTGGTCGCCCGACAATTGCAGCTTGATGAATTCGAAAAGGACATTGCATTATTAGTCCGACAGATTAGTCTGATGGGTTTGTGCGTCGCTCTTTAGCCAATGGGCTGTAGGTTCGAACCTGGTCGCTAGCTAGTCGGCTGTGTCTTTGGGCAAGACACCTTAACGGACATTGTCTGAACCCAACAGATTAATAGGTTCTACCAAATTTAAGGAACGTAAGAAAAGTGTGTAACATACACAGCGCACTGCAATAGCTCAGATAACCCGACGGTGGGCACGAGGTGATCTGACGATTGCCCGTGTGTTAACCTCCTTGATTTTCCCATTCATAGGGATAAACATAAATATCTTATTCCATTATTTCGATATAATACCACTGAGTTAACAAAATAACTGTTGTTGAGTAGGATAGGATAGGATAGTCATCTTTATCCCCGTGAATGGGAAAACCAAGGGGGTATAACACTCGGGC
>CH002967.1:180184-193269 GCA_000149265.1 Ciona savignyi
ATGACTAAGTTTCATTGCGATTTCATTATCCTTTCTGATAGATGTCGGAGCCACAAGCCATGCCTGTCAAGCGTTTGACGAAAAAAAAAGAAAAAAAAACGAAAAAAAACGGACAAAAACAATATATGTCCCATTTTTCCAAATGGGACCCATAATAACCAAATCACCTAAAATGGACAGTTAGTCTGGCGGTTAAGTGCGTCGCCTTTTAATCGAAACTGGTCGCTAGCTATAGTTGGTTGTATCCTGGGGCAAGACACTTTGCGGACATTGCCTGCACACTGCAATACCTCCGGTAACCAGACGGTGGGCGCGAGGTGATCTGACGATTTCCCGTGTGTTAAACCCCTTGGTTTTCCCATTTACAGGGATAAACATGAATATCCCGCCTAATTGAGTTCAGGCTGTTAAACTGGTTTCGGTTAAACGAGAGTTTGTGTGTGCTCCGTGTAAACAGCTGGACAGCTTACATGACGTGGAATTGATTGAAACTCAATTAACAATCATTCATTTCGCTTGTGTTGACATTACTAGAGCAAATATGTCATAAATCAAATACAACGAGCAAATAGCGGTGTATGGCATACACAGTGTATAGGCCTATTTTTAAACTTGATTGTCAAATAGGCCTATACGATTCTTTTATAACAGAACTAGACTTTTACATGTTTCTAAACCCACAAGGAGATATTTGACATATATTAATGTTTATCCCTTGGACTGTAAAAGAGTATTTAAACAATGTTGTATTACCATGTTTACAAGATCTAATAATGTACTGTGTTGCATAGGATTTGAACTTTTTTCAGTTTAAGTCGTCTTAAATCAACTTTCTGTCATCATTCTGTTATAGTGCAATTTTTGTTTTATAAACAATTAATTATTTTTCAATATTTATTTTTTATTTGGGTTTATCGGCCACGTCAAATTATACCAAATTTTAAAAGTTGTTTCGTTTTTTAAGATGTGTTCTAACGACTGTCGTTTTGCCGTTTTTCAAGTTTTTACCTATAGTCCCGCTTCGTGTTTTCATCGTGGAAAAAAACAAAAAAACAACTAAACATTCTTTTTTGGACGGTGCCTTTACAAATGACCAAACTTTCCAGCTAATGACTGGTTTCGATTTTGCCAATTCCTTCAATTTCTCTAGTATAATTTTCCAAATACTTAAGATTTTTTTTTATTTTTGACCTTTTAAAAACGACGTGGATTAAAATTGAGTAGGGTGGGATATTAATGATTTATACCCGTAAATGGTTATGCGTAAGGAGCGTTATCACACGGGTAATAATCAGACTACCTCGGATAATCTAATGTTGTTTGATTCATATTATTATATACGATAATGATTATTACCCCGGTGAATGGGAAAACCAAGGGGGTTAACACACGGGTAATCGTCAGATCACCTCGCGCCAACCGTCGGGTTACCGAAGCTATTGCAGTGTGTTGTGTATGATTAAGACGTTCCTTCAGTTTTATTAGCAACCATCAATCCACTTGGGTCACGCATATCCGCTATATGCATTGCCCAAGGACACAAACGAGTAACTAGCAACTATTCAACTGAAAGGCGACGCACTATAGGATAGAATATTTATGTTTATACCCGTGATTGGGAAAACCAAGTAGTTTAACACACGGGCAATCAGTCAGATCACCTCTCGGTCTCACCCGTCGGGTTATTGCCGCGAGCTATTGCAGTGTGTTATACAATTGAAAAATTCCTTCACTTTGGTAGAACCCACTAATCCTGTTTGGTTCACTCAATGTTAAGTGCCTTGCCCAAAGACACAACTAGCTAGCGGCCAATTTCGAAGCTGCAACCTCTCGACTAAAAGACACCGCACTAAATCTCCAGACTAACCAGTGTATCCCACCAAGCTATTCAGTCATCTTAATTTTTGGTTCAAAAAATGTAAGCGAACTTGTGAATTGATCAGTGGACTCTCAACTCAAATTGACTGGATTACAACACTTTAAAAAGGCAATGTTGTCTAACTGGTCTAAGCAACCGGACTAACTAAATACAACTATATCAAATCAGCAATACTGCAAGGAATCTTATAGAAATGATGTAATTGAATAAGAGCACGTCTATTCCATGTAACACTGATTCAAATGTAAGTAATGGCAAAATAGTGGTGTAAAGCGCAAATATGAAGGGAGCAAAAATTAAAAAAAAAACATTTTTCCTGATTTTAAAAAACATGCGTCGCGTAGAAAGAATTAGAAAACACGCGTCGAATAAAAGCGATTTTGTAAAGAAAGAATTAAAAGAAACTGATATTAATAATATGTTTTAACTTTATATTAAAGCACAATAAACACTATGTGATTCTAACGTATATAGGATATTATGTCGGACTGATAAATTTGTAAATTGATGCTGTGACCAGGTTTATGATAAAAACTGTTGCATGAATAGGAGAGAAAGCATAGAGTTACATTTTCTTGTATACCATTGACTGATTTTATAATTTACATTGAAAGGTTATTAGCGACCTTGACAGGTATTGGGGTAGACATTTAATTTTATCCAAGGACCGACCTTTTTTACATATACGATGACGTAAGATTAGGATTGACAGTTATTGGCGAACACAGTGTGTTTAGTTTATACCTGTGGCGCAAGACACATTGGTTACTGTGAAAGAACAAATATTTATCTATTACATCACAAAAAGCAACAATGACATTGGCAAGTCACGATTAAAAAGAAAATGTAATTATTTAGAAGTGCTTGAACACGAAATACTGACATTTAAAAGTGAAGCTTTTATTTTTATTGAAAAATTTCAAGAGTTTTAAACTTCTGCCATTTGTGTAATTCTCTTATAAGGGCTGTGATGCTAAAAAAAGTAACTACTAACATGTTAGTAATTAACGCAATTTAATTGCAGCAATCTAATTGTGCACAATATAACACTGAAAAGTAAATTTGTACCGGACAGTGTTAAAGAATCTCATACTGGAAATACAGAAGGAACTTATAGGATATATTAAGCACATTTGATACAAAAAAATTTGCTTCTTATTAATATGATAAATTCCCGTCGGTTTATTTCGTAATTTACCTTTTGGCAATGATATATATATAATCCAACAATTAGAGCTTTTAGCTTATTGTGTTTACAATAATGTTTATGTGGCATTTAAAAAAAAAGCATGGTAAACCTTTTGATGCTACCATAATATGTTGTGGTATCCTGGAAAACCCTAAGCAAGATTGCTAAGATGATTATGACATACTGAAAACACACTGAGAGGTTAAAAAATGATGCCTAATCATGCATTAAGTTCACTGCCGACTTGTAAATTCTACCAGCATACAGGATTGAACAGTAAAATACAGAGAATTTTGCAAAATTAGGCAGCGCACCTGAGTTCTACAACCAAGAACCATTTAACTGCATTGAAGATATTCATGACTAGATTCTTTACACACTACAACTGTGAAACAGTTTTAAAATCAGGGTCAACACACACCACAAACCGAAATGCTCATATTGTAAAGCTGGATCCACTTTCATGCACACATACCGTCCGACAGCGGGTGTATTATTAGTATGTGTATGCCTACACAATAGCTCATCGAGATATAAATATCTAACCAAGCTCCTTAATAAGGTAGTATCTGACCTAGCTTATCAAGGCACTAAGGGTGATTCTCATACGCTCACACGGTACACATCCTAGTTCGTAAAATACAAATAAAAGTAAGTCATCTCAGAAAAGTGTCATCTAACTTTACTAGCGGTAAGAATAAGAATATATACTTCCCCATAAAGCTTTCATCATGGCGTGTCCACTTTTAGTGTAAGACCTTCCATGCTGCAGTTGTTTGGCTGGAGATCCATATCCTGATCCACAAAGACCTGGCACCAAACTGGGCAATGATCCGACGCAACGCCACCCCAACTCCACCCGTCAGGAATCCACGGATTTGTCAACCCGTTCCGGACTACTTGCCACTTGCTGGTGTAGAGAGCAGCAGCCGATTGGCTGACCCAGATATTGTCATAGCATCGTGAACCTTTCATGTTTTTTCGACTTATATTCGTCGGCACGGAAGCAGGGACAAGTGATCTATACTTCCTCTTCCTAAGGACATCAAAATCCTCTGCATCTGGATCCAGGTTAAAGTCTCCAAGGATAAAAACATCCTTTTCTTCCGGTACGCGCTCATGAAGAGCTTCCAGGACTTCCGGAAGTTTCTTAATTTCCTCTCCAAGTCGCTTCATGTCACGGTCGAAAGCAAAATGGCCGACAGCCTTCATGTGAAGGTTTACCAAGATCAGGTCGACTTTGCAAACCTGTGGGAAATTAAATTTGTAAATTCAATGTCATAATAATTTAATCGGAAAAGAATCATTTGAATATTCTTTATCCCCTTGAAGAGAAAGATGGCTTTATTACAAAGCAAAAAAAACTCACCAAACTTACAATTATTAATTTTATTAATTCAAAAAACTTTCTATAAATAATTTAATCGTTTATATAAAAATTATGATTTAAGTATTCTTATCCCCTTGGATAGAAATGCACAAAACTCACAGGCGTACATGATTGAGTTATCCGTTTTTGGTTTCATATCATGAAGAAATTTAATTTAGGACTTACTGGTACAAAAATTCGGTCTTTCAAACACGTTAGAAGGTATACATAAATTGTTTTAGAGGTATATAATGTAAATATACATTGGAACATGGTGGATCAGGTTTTTTGGGACTTCAGTAGAAAAAATTATATTCAAAACTAATTTCGATTACGCTTGTTGTGTTCTGTACATATAGGATAGAATGAGATAGGATATTCATGTTCCCCGTGATTGGGAAAACCAAGGGGGTTAACACACGGCAATCGTCAGATCACCTCGCGTCCATCGTCAGGTTATCGGAGCTATTGCAGTGTGTATGATTCATACAGAGTCCGTTGGGTTCAGGCAAAGTGCCTTGCCAAGGACACAACCGACCAATTTCTATTCATGATTAAGCCATTTGATAAAGTAGGTAAACCTAATTTATTGTGAATTTTACATATAAAGTCCTAAAATTGGTCTCAAGGTGGTGATATAAGGTCGTAATATGTCAATATAATGTGTTAATGTTGGTTTTATGATGTTTGTTTTGGTTTTTATTACATCGAGTGTGTGTTTAATGATGCAATAAAACCCAACCTTACACAATAAATTCACCATTAAAGACATAAAGATCTTAATAGTCAAATGGTAAGATTATCCCAATTTTAGGTATCAACGTGCCTTACCAAACTGAATGTTGAAACCTACACTAATTTGAACTCAAATTCTGCTTTATTGACTCAAAAATAATGTACCTTCAAACATAATTATAGGCACCAGCAGCATATTTAACTTTTTTTTTTCGTTTTGTATTGCGTTTTTTTTCTTGAAATTAAATTACTAAAAGTTATTTGTTTTAATGATGTTACAAGACTACTCGAGACATTACAAAGTTGCTTGTAAGCATGTATTTCTGGAAGGCTTTGTGTGCAAATAACCCAGTATGGAAAGTACGGCAGTTGCACACTCGAGTTTTTTTTCCCTGCGTCTTTGCACACTTGGGTAATTTCACACACGCTCGCGAGCTGGCAGTATAAACACGGTACCTCTAAATACTACAGGACCGCTTGGACCGCTTGGAGCGCATGAACGCTTGGAGCGCTTACTATACTTCGTAATTACAATAGCCGTGACAATAATGTTAGGGTTAAAGTTAGTTCTGGGGTTAAGATTAGTGTTTGGGATAGGGTTAGAATTACTTTCCATAGCAATCTAAGTGATCCAAGCGATCCAAGCGCTCCAAGCGGTCCTGTAGTATTTAGAGGCACCCGTATAAACATCGTATAATTTCCAATAAACTTGTAAACCTACCTCTGGACCTCGGGTAATTTACTTTCCGTACATTTTTAGTTATGTAGATAGATGTGTTAGCTGACGGACACGAAAGAGGAGGATAGAATAATATGTTTTTTAAGATTTTGGTAAAACAGTTATGAAAAGGAGATTGTGTGCACACTTGAAGTGTGCATTCTTGGACGTTTGCACACTGCACACTTAAATATTTGGCGCGTGCACACTCGAGATCTCGGCGAAAATTGACGTACTTTCCATACGGGCAAATAACCAACATTTGCCTTACTGGGCCGCAGTAAATTTATCATATATTTAACTGTACAAAGCAGGTTAGGGACCACTGCAATAAACCAACATGCATATTTGACCAAGATAATATACTGTTGGCAAACAAGTTAACGCCCTTGATAAAAAACTCACCTTGAAATACCCCAAGAAAGGTCGTCGAGTGAATTCCTTCTGTTCCTTAGTCTTTTCCAGCAGAGCGCTGCTATAGAGATCAACTACGGAATTATCCCATAGAAATCCACTATACTCCGAGCCTTGGTACATTTTTCCTGCAGCGGTAGAAGACACCGAGCTTTTCCACGTCGAATACGGTCGCAACCGTTCAATGTTCGGCAAAGTTGGATTGTTTAGCTCGTTTACGAATTCGTCCAAAGCGTCTTTATCAGCGAGTTCTTGCACTGCGAGAATCTTGATCCCATTTTCAAGTATGGTCATGCACACGACCTCTTTTATGCCTGGGTTTTTCGCTTTGTCCAAACTGCACTGCTGCAGATTCCAGGTGGCGATTCTAACGACAGGACGGCCCTCGTACACGGCAGACGGAATTAATGTTTTCGGACGATTGGATGGGATGCACTCAGGTCCAAAACCAGGAAAGTTATTTGCGCTGCTGTTTCTACATCTCTCAGAAGCCGCACTCGGTTGACGCGAATGGGACAAAATGTCGCTGGTCGCTATTTTGCTTTTAATCCTCAATAATGTCGTTATGTCTATTATATTAGCAGGCTCCACGAGGTCATTAATATGATGAAATGGACCATTTTTTGCCCTGTATTCGATTATTTTTGCAGCTGTATCTTCAGATAACTCGGATATATTGCAAATTGTCTCTGCGGCAGCTGTGTTAATGTTTACCCTTGAAGGTAGTGACTGCATTCCAACAAGTTTGTTAGAGCTTTCGGAAACATGAATTTCTTTCCGCATTTTTCCCAATTTTCCCGCGCCGATACCATTGACAAGCACCAAGTCTTCAACTTTACGAAAACCACCAATCTTCCGCCGATACTCTACTATGTTGTGCGCTACAACTCTTCCCACAGTTGGCAAGGTCATTAAGTCCTCCTCTGTGGCTGTGTTGATGTCTATTGTGCTTGAAACAATTGGGATATGATTGACAGGCACTGCTTCTAACATCGCATCTGTCTCATTCTCTTTATTCGTCGTCGATCCATAAGAAAACGCAGCGCTGAGGCTCTTTTTAGGCCGCAAGAAACTTCCATGGTGTTTAATGGAGGTATCTTTAGGCAACTGTGGTCTACAGCATGTACATAGACCCCCCATGTCTTGTTTGAAAATATGCTGAGATCAGCAAAATGAGAATCAGTTCATACAACCATCATGATGTTAATCCAATGCAGTTGTAGTTATTGCTGTACAAATATAAGTATAATATAAGGCAATAAATATACAGAAATTTGTAATCTGAAAAAATTAAATCGTCAGTACTTTAAATAAGGCAATACTATGAAAACTAATTTTAAACCTGACCCAAACATCAATTTTAACCCAGGCCATAACACTAATCCTACGCCATAATTTTAATTTCAGAGTTCTGTCATCCTTCTTTTAGTTTTCTCCCAACGAGCTAAAGTTATTTTACAGATAAGTGCCACATTCCTTATCATGCTAAGCTTTTAACAAGCAACAGGTATTTTAGGATAGGTGAAAACAATATACAGGTATTGCTCAAACTCCTGCGATTTTATCTTTTCATTCGTTAGGAAGGTGAGGTGATATATATATAACCGTTACTATAACCCTTGCTGCGCTGTAAATGAAGTATTTTTTTATCTGTTTTGTCTCGAACCAATGAACCGCAACAATGAAAATTAATGAATTTCTATGTTTTGATTCGTAAGTCCATTTACACGAGTGACGCAGGTAGGATTTCAAATGTAAAAGCATTTGTCATTTATTAAACTGTTAATATTTTAAATTTATTATTTTTGTGTAAAATACACTTAGTTTTTGTTAAATAGAAAATATAAAAATGTATCGTCTACATATCATAAACTGTCACGCCCAGACTCTATGGGTTAAAGTGTTTGACCCTAAATTAGGTTTCTAAACGGGGAAAGTCCCACGTTTCCACATAACCAGTTTATATTCATATCTGGACGTTTTGATTTTTGAAAGATCCAAAGCCGATTATTTTTGAATGAACCGCTGAACTGAATGGGTTTAAATTCCCCTCGCAAAACCTCTGGTGCTGCCGGGTTCTTCGCAACGGCAGCAAAAACAGTTGGACTTGTGACGTTTTATTATGCATTTTCGATTGGCTTAACATTCTACAATAAATGGATGTTTAAGGTAGGTTGAATTGTTTATACGTTTGATTTTTGATAAAATACGATATTTGTTATGAAAATGTGGATTTAATACCAGTTGTTGCGAAAGAGATAAGTAGTCACCAAGTCAGCGGTCCATAAGATTTAAGAATCTACTTAACATAAAGTAGAAGATTCACAACAATATGTCGGAAAACTGTTGCATTTTTCAAACTTAAACAGTTCTTATATTTATTCATCCTGTTATATTCAACAACAAAAAATCAGAAAATCAACAACAAAACACATAAGCAGTTATCAGTAAGCTTTCACAAATATTCACATATTATCCTTTATTTAACAA
The DNA here is from genome assembly GCA_000149265.1 of Ciona savignyi. Lineage (NCBI taxonomy): Eukaryota > Metazoa > Chordata > Ascidiacea > Phlebobranchia > Cionidae > Ciona > Ciona savignyi. The sequence continues at coordinate 188,979 of CH002967.1, forward strand.
AAAAAAATAGAAACTTAAAAGCAAACCACATAAGCAGTTATCAAGTCAGCTTTCACTAATAATTACCAATTATCCTATATTTAACAACAAACCATTAGTCTGGCGGTTGAACCCAGCGGATTAATGGATTCTACCAAATTGAAGAAACATGTCTATCATACACAACACACTGCAATAGCTCTGGTAACCCGACGATGGGCGCGAGGTGATCTGACGATTGCGCGTGTGTTAACCCCCTTGGTTTTTCCATTCACAAAGATAAACATGAATATCCTATCCTATCCTAAACATTTGACAGAGATTTCGATTCCCTCTCATGACAACGTGCATCCACTTTATAACCATCTTCGTCCTCTCTGCTCTTCTTCGGACCGTGTTCGGCTCCTGTCGGAAAACAACTACAACTTTGGAATGGGGGACATACATCAAGAAAGTGTTTTTAACTGGTCAGCATTAATTTTTGTTGTGTCATCATTCATATGTAACACTCATTCGTGACATCGAGTTAATGTAGTGGGTGTTGAATTATTTATCAACTTTGTGTTGTAAGTTCCTTTGCCTGCTTTATGTGCATTGGTTTTGTTGTAAATGCACTATATTGTTAACCAGACATAATGTGTATGTCAGCCTAGTGATAAATCACATGCCCTTAGTCAAGTTGCTGGAGTTCACATTACAGTGCCTCAATAATTGGAATTTTAATTTGGTTGACCCATTCGATACAACTGGGTTGCAGCACTATTAAGTGATTTGCTCAGGTGCACAGTAATACACCTCATGCCCACAGTCAAGTTGTTTTAGCAATTATGATAGTGTGTGGATAATCAGACATGACTTTCTATCGATATATAAGATACCACTGGGTTTGATTTAGAAGTTAATTTTTTAATTTAAAACCCAACATGATGACTATGAGATATTATAAGTATGTGATTAGTGATGAGACTTCATTTTTTCAGGGGTAGCAAGCGCAATGGATATTGGACTATCAAATTGGAGTTTTGTTTTTATAACTGTTTCTCTGTAAGTTGATATTAAAAATATTGTTTGCAAATCGTAAAAGATTCAATTGGTACAAGTTATTTTAGTTTAAAACTTGTTTTTACTTTTTTAATTAAACTTAAAATATTTAATTTTTTTGGGAGAAATTACCAAGTTTTGTGGAATGTAAAAATAGTTTAAGTTTTATAAGTAAACCACCATAAATACCCAGTTTTATCGATATCCTCACCCCCTAGTTAACGCCAGTTATACTTTATATCCAGTTATACAAATACCCAACCACCAACCCTAAATATCCTAACCCTTACCACCCTAATTTTACAATGGTGAAAAATTACCAACTGTGGGATATGAAAATAGCCCTAGTCCTATAAGTAACCACTATAACTACCGGTTTTATTAGTGTATCCGACCTAGTTAAAGTAACCTTAATTATTCTTTAGTATGGGCAGGTCCATGGTAGCCCGGGACCAGGAATTTAGGCCATGATACATTACATTAGTAGGGGTGGGTCCATGGTAGCCCTGGGGCCAGGAATTTAGGCCATGATACATTACATTAGTATAGGTGGGTCCATGGTAGCACTGGGTCCAGGAATGTAGGCCATGATACATTACATTAGTAGGGGTGGGTCCATGGTAGCCCTGGGGCCAGGAATTTAGGCCATGATACATTACATTAGTATAGGTGAGTCCATGGTAACGCCGGGACCAGGAATGAAGGCCATAGAAGGCCCATTACTTCAGCGCCCCGAGCTATCATGGATAAAGTCACCTTATTATCTAGTTATGCAAATACCCAACCCTAAACATCTTATTTCTTACAACCCCAGTTATACAATGGTGAAATCCAGCGCGATTGTTTTTATTCTTGGCTTTTCTGTTCTTCTACGTCTTGAACCTCCGGTGAGTTTCAGTTGTTTTGTCATATATGGAAGCAATGTCCACCTGGGTAACATTAGACATTGTATGGGACTAAATGGCTAGTTTGTAAAGCTGAAGTTTTCACCTCGTATTGGCATTGATTCAGTTTAGGAGGATAGGATATTCATGTTTATCCCCGTGAATGGGAAAACCAAGGTGGTTAACACACGGGCTCGCGCCCATCGTCGGGTTGCCGGAGCTATTGTAGTGTGTTGTAAATGATAGATATGTTCCTTTAATTTAGCAACCTTTCGATTGAAAGGCGACGCAATTAACCGCAAGACTAACCAGCCGGACGAAAGTTTACTGCAATAGCTCCGGTAACCTGACAAAAAGCGCATGAAAATCTAACAATTTCTAGTGTTATAATGCTCTGGGGTTTTTCACATTTACAGAGTTATTACATGAGTATCCTAAGTAGTTTTTTTTTCACTGGGATAAATCATGAAGATCCTATCCAACATTTGATACATCCTACACATTTTTAGACATTGTATCAGACTAAAAATCCATTTTCTAATGGTAAAGTTTGCACCTATATTTACTTTACTGGCTAACTCCCCCTATGGGTTATGTTTTTTTATTGCTTTTTAATTAATTTTATTAAATCTTAAGATCTCCTAAGACACAGCTGCAATAGCTTCGATAACATAATGATGAGTGTGATATAATTTAAAGATTGACCGTGTAATAACTCTGATTGAGTTTTCTTGGCAAAACATGAATATCTTACCCCACATTTAATACATCTTTTATATTTTCCCAATGTATATATATATATAAATTTTTTTTTAATATACAAAATTTTATTAAATTTCTACAAAAAATTATTTTCCAGAGATTTTCGATCATATTCGTTGTTTTGCTGATCTCTGGTGGTTTGTTCATGTTTGTCTTCGAATCAACTCAGTTCAACCTCGAAGGATTCGTACTTGTGTTGTCTGCCTCGTTTATTGGAGGAATTCGATGGACACTCAGCCAAATTCTCACTCAGAAACAAGAACTTGGTTGGTACTTGGCATTATATGACACCTTGGATATTTAATGTAGGCCATGATACATTACACTATTAGGGGTCGGTCCATGGTGACACACTGGGACCAGGAATGTAAGGTACATTACATTACATTAGTGGGGGTGGGTCCCTGGTAGCACTGGGACCAGGAATGTAGGCCATGATACATTACATTAGTATGGGTGAGTCCCTGGTAGCACCGGGACCAGGGATGTAGGCCATGATACATTACATTAGTAGTGGTGGGTCCATGGTAGCACTGGGACCAGGAATGTAGGCCATGATACATTACATTAGTATGGGTGAGTCCCTGGTAGCACCGGGACCAGGGATGTAGGCCATGATACATTACATTAGTAGTGGTGGGTCCATGGTAGCACTGGGACCAGGAATGTAGGCCATGATACATTACATTAGTATGGGTGGGTCCATGGTAGCACTGGCACCAGGAATGTAGGCCATGATACATTACATTAGTATGGGTGAGTCCATGCACTGGGACCAGGAATGTAGGCCATGATACATTACATTAGTATGGATGGGTCCATGCACTGGGACCAGGAATGTAGGCCATGATACATTACATTAGTATGGGTGAGTCCATGCACTGGGACCAGGAATGTAGGCCATGATACATTACATTAGTATGGGTGGGTCCATGCACTGGGACCAGGAATGTAGGCCATGATACATTGCATTAGTATGGATGGGTCCATGCACTGGGACCAGGAATGTAGGCCATGATACATTGCATTAGTATGGATGGGTCCATGCACTGGGACCAGGAATGTAGGCCATGATACATTGCATTAGTATGGATGGGTCCATGCACTGGGACCAGGAATGTAGGCCATGATACATTACATTAGTATGGATGGGTCCATGCACTGGGACCAGGAATGTAGGCCATGATACATTGCATTAGTATGGGTGGGTCCATGGTAGCACTGGGACCAGGAATGTAGGTTATGATACATTACATTAGTTTGGGTGGGTCCATAGTAGCACTGGGACCAGGAATGCAGGTCATGATACATTACATTAGTATGGGTGAGTCCATGGTAGCACTGGGACCAGGAATGTAGGCCATGATACATTACATTAGTATGGGTGGGTCCATGCACTGGGACCAGGAATGTAGGCCATGATACATTGCATTAGTATGGGTGGGTCCATGGTAGCACTGGGACCAGGAATGTAGGTTATGATACATTACATTAGTTTGGGTGGGTCCATGGTAGCACTGGGACCAGGAATGCAGGTCATGATACATTACATTAGTATGGGTGAGTCCATGGTAGCACTGGGACCAGGAATGTAGGCCATAAAACATTACATTAGTATGGGTGGG